>VMOF01000379.1:49160213-49184496 GCA_011764245.1 Trialeurodes vaporariorum
GCAAACTCTGCAAGCTCTCAGCGCTGCTCCAAAACCTCGCCTAATTTCAAGTGATACCTGGATGCAAGCTAAACGGAAACCGAAACAAGACTCTTTTAATTATCAACATTGGCTTATTCAAGTAAGATTGAAATTCTTACTTTTCTACAAGGCTAGAAGTCTAATGTTAGACCTCCAAAATTCTTGTGAAATTTTCAAAACTGTCTTTCACTGTTCTAGCCCTCATATTGTCGTCAGTCAAATGTATAGGTTTAAGTTGGAAATTTGACAAATGGACTTCCAAAATTGTTGCCCAAGAAAACATTAAGTTGCTCTTTACTTGGAAAAGTCCTGAAATTGCTGCGCAGGAACAACACTGAAATCAGCCTGAAATAACCCCGAAATTGATGAAAAACAACATTGAAATTTGGAAAGAATGACAACAAAAGTTTATGAGCTTTAGTTGTGGTTCATTTTTATTTCTTCTTGTCATATCTCTTTCTTTTCCCTATTTTTATGTGAGGTTACTTTTGGACTTCCAAGGGTAATGAAATTTAAAAACGTATCTCTGCAGGCTGCAAAATCAGTGAGGTAATTTTGATGGGCGGCAAAATTGCAATCCTACCCCCCCCCCCCCCTCCAAAAACCTTGGAATGTCTCTGAGGCAGACCTTCCCCGTAAGGAGAGAGTCCAGGAAAAACTGGTTTGAATTCCTGTGATAGGAAAAAAAAGTATCAGATCTTTTGGCCTCAAGTATCAGTACTGACTTGATATATTTCCCTCTATTTTGTTTATTCATTGTTACATTTGTACTAAGGTTCCCAAAAGAATGTTCCTCATCCCTAGCTATACTACTCAAGCAGTGAGAGATATCGTATAATTGCCGAATGATTGGGAGGAGGGCGGAGACATCGTGTCGGTGTTAGCTGTGTGTGTGTAGTGAGTACTTCGGGTGTTGTTATCACCTCTGACCGTCTTTCTTGCATTGGAGAGGGTAGAAATATTTCCCCCTCGCTTTGTTGTGGAAAGATTCATTTGTCAGCCTTAATACCCTTCTGAAGCTCTTGCAACGTTTACTCTCATTTATGAAAATGCTTTTGTCTTTTTTGGAATAATTTCTAATCACTCAACTCAATGGCACTCTAACTAACTTGAAAAGAGCGGCAACAGTATTTTACTTTGTGAGAGTATATTAAGTTTTTTTTTTTTTTTTCCTCAATTTTTTGCAGGAAGCTGAGCACAGACGCCTCATTGATAAAAGTATGCGACAAGCATATCCACCAGCAAAAGGAACGTCAAATTACGTAAACCCTCCAACATCAACTGCAACGCAAGGTAATTTAAACGATCAGTGGATTCAACCGCACTGGCAAGATAAAAACGCAAACAATGCTCAGTGGGCGAACAACTATCAGCAATGTCAACAGTGGAACAACGACAACTCGCAGTGGGCTCCGGCTCCGCAACAACAAGCTCAGTATCACACCGACTGCGGACCAGTTCAAAACGGTAACCACTGGCCTGGCGGTAGCTCGTCAGGTTTCGTTCCTTTCTCCAATCAAACAAACAGTCCACCACAGAACGATTGGAACGGTTATCACAATAATCAGTGGACGGCGGAGTCAAAAAACCAGAACCAGAATCAATGGAGAACGGGACCGCCGCAACATTATCAATGGAAAAACGGGAAGAATAGTACAGTTCAAGAGAAGGACAAACCATTACCGGTCTCTATCATTCAAACTTTAACGCAACGAGTGCAAAATAAAATGTCTCTCTCGAATAGAATCAGTGATCCAAATAGGAGAAGGTAACTTTCATCTCCACTGATCTTTTATTTAATCTAAAACCTCTTTTTTGTTTTTTTGATAGGAATATTGAGAGAGTAAAATACAAAACACCAAAGTACTGCAGCCGATGCCCTCCTGTCGGTTGTAGAAAGTCCTTTCCTGCGCAGGATCTACTGCATGTAGCGGAGTCCACCGTGCTCTTTCCTATCCTTGCACCCTGTCTTTCCCCCAAACTCGTTGAATGCTTTGACTCCATGCGAACAATTTGCCAAGTGAGTCTTTACATAGGAGTTGAGTACCTATCAACTAACATGACATTGGATTATGATCAGTTCCACTGACATCCTCGCTTGACCAAATGGTTTGAATGGGTATGAAGGAGCCTTGCAGAAGTGTGTCATTTGCGGTGAAAGACCCGCATAAGAGCTAAGACTGCAGCTGGGGCGACAGACGTATTCTATCTATCTATCTATCTATCTAATATTTTTATTCCAAAGGCAACTTCTTGACAGAATTAATCCTCGATTGAAATCATGAAAATGATGAATGAAATGAAACATCGCAATTAGTGGCGTTGCGTGCAATTTGACGATCATATTCCGTTGATTTATACCCATAAAAATTTTGAACTATTAAAGGTGCATTCTTTCAAATCGTTATTTTACTATGAGCTTAAACGGACAAAACGCAGTATTGCCATATTGCGCGAGACGCCACGGACCTCAGTCATAAAACAATCACAAAATAGTAAGAATGGTGGAAAAGTGAGTAAGAAAAGAATAAGCCATTTCAAAGAAAAATGCACAAGGAAAAGAGAAAAGTTAAAAACAAGGATTTGGAAGCTTAGGGCCTGATGGGTCGAATCTGTTTTTTAGATTTGATTTGATTGTTTAGATTTTTAGATTTTTTTTTTTTTAATCTGTGATACTTACCTTTTACATGGACCATGATATAACTAAGGACTGCGGACTGCTGTTAGTCCTATTGAACCCTGACCTCAGCGCTCTTAACAGCGGTTTGCGGAACTGTAGCGGTCTCTGAGCAGCATGATTTATATAGCTCAATTTCTGCTCGTGCAAACATGCGGTGGGGTGGCGCAGTTAGTAGGACACTTGATCGGCACGACAGAAACTTGGGTTCAATACCGACCGCGGATGGACATTTTTTGGGAAAGGATTGATGATAGCTTCCAACTCTGCTACTTTTAGCGCGCTGTTTGGGGTGCAAAACCCGCTAACAGGTTTTAACACGGGCGGAGATTGGGAGTCGGCAGTCCATAGTTATATCTTTGTCCATGCCTTTGAGAGATACCTCATACATGTACACAGGCCCGATTTGTGAAGTTTCATGGCAAAATAGATATCATCATTAAGTGACATCTTTAATTCCTAAACTGACCTTTGTTTTTCTTAATTTTTGCAGTAGTCAATTAAGACTTGAAGCGCCTGCTGGTGAAAATAGAGACAGAGTCCCTCAATCCATCAATAATGATAACCATCAAGAAAAAATACTAAGTGTTAGCGGAAAGAAAAAATGCTCGCACTGCGGGGAGGAATTAGGTATGTCTAAGGATTTTTCACTGATTTCAGAGACTATTTAGATGTGTTTCCTATACCTATCTTCATATCTTTTTAAATCTTATCATATGCAGAGTGAGGTACCTGGGTAGGTACTATCAAAAGCAAAAGTTTTCTCGCTCAAGAATTCAAGATAAATGGCGAATCTTTGTGTAATCAAAGCAACCTTCTGTGCTTTGCCTACATTCTTGACAGTCACTACTTTTGCGGTTGCTAGTACTTTTATACCTGCGTATTCCCTTTTACTATTCTTATTCCAGTCGTTTGCTGTGAAACACTAGCATAACGAGCTGTTTCAAAAAACATTATGACAGGATACAACTACGCATGGAAGTGAATGTAAAAATCTCTTTTTTTTATTCAAAAAAATGAAAAAAATTAGAAAAAACAATTGCTCCGTCTATCTTCACATCTTTTTTGACGAAGAAGCCCCTCACTTTTTTGACGGAGAAATGCTGCCCCTGAGAAAAATTATTTAGGGCAGGATTTCTCGGTCAAAAGTTAAGTTCCTTAAGAATTTGAAGAGGCAATCTCTTCCTTTCCACAAAAGGAAAATATGCTTTTTTCAGTTCTTAAATGTCTCGATAATTTACCAATCAAAGCTGCCTAAAGTGGTTTTGGAGTGTTTTTCTCATTGCACTGTGCGGCGAGACTTTTTTTTTTTAACGAGACCAAAAAATAAGAAAGTTGGCATCCCCGGACTGTTTCACATGCTTTTCCCGCTCTTACGATTCGTTGCTAAGGTTATAATTTTATCACAGCAGTTTGTGAAAAATGATAACCTTATTTTCTATCAATCAAAAATTAATGATGCCCTGCGCTAGTTGTCTAGTGAACTTTTCTTCATTTTCTTTTTATTTATTTGTCTTTCCCACCCCTTCTTTTTTATGCAGTCCAGTCGTTCGCTGTGAAATATCAGCATAACGAACCACGTGTTTGGGCGGCTGGACTTTACTACTACTACTACTACTACTACTTATTTATTAAATGCCTAAACAGACAGTAATTCAAAGAATGTTAAGCAGTTACAAACAACAAAGTAAACAAAACAAAGAACAAGAATAATTCACAAAATATCGGAAGTAACTGTAATTTATGCTAAAAATAAATTGGAATAACTAAAATCAATATAATTACAAACAAAGTTGGGATAATAATGACAAAATGAAGCAAAAACATCAAGAAACAAAAGTAACTAATAACCAGTAAGAATTGAAAATCTCAATGAATTTTTGCAAATACTTTATTATTTAACCCTTTCCACTTGGGTGTCAGATATATCCGACCAGGGAAAATTTGAGTTCCACTCGCATGTCGGATGTATCCCGACAAAAAAAAGAGACCTTCTGCGGACTCGATTGTCCAACGTGCTTGACAGGTGGTGAGCTCTAGCGGATTTTATGGGAACTAGTACGAACATCACACACTACACCAGCGCGCTCTGTACACCGTGATGTGAGTTTTTTACAGATCGTATGGTTTGTTTACTTCGTGTTGTTGAAGCTCCCCAAGCTGGTGGGGCGGTCAGGTAAAAATGCGCACGAGTGGAAAGGGTTAAGCCTTGGAGGTCAGGGGAGAGGGAGTCCCAACCAAAATTACTTACTAGTTCGCAAGTATGAAAATTCAAACTTGGTTTTTAAGAAGAAATGCCCGTACTATTCCTGTTTTCCTCGTAACTATTCAAAAAGTATGAAGCAAAACGTTGAAATTTGATGAGTTAAAAAAAAAAAAAGGCATTCATTTCAAGCCCCCCCCTTCTCGACCCCCAGGTACGCCCCTCTGATGCAGAGTGAGTTACCTTGGTAGGTACTATTGAACAGTGGTGTAATCAACGCAGCCTTCTGCGCTTCGCCTGCATGCTTGGTTGTGAAAATGTTTGCGGTTGCTTTAATTTGATTTCTTTCTATTTCCGTACAGTATTTTTAGTCCAGATGTTTGCTATGAAACACCAGCAAAATGAACTCACGGGTTTGGCGGCTAGACTTTACTATTACTCTTAGTTTTACTATAGTTTTTGGATCGGATTTGTTTTTAGAATTAGAATTAGAATTACATCTCATTATTACGCAGGTACACAGGATGTTAATTTTCTGGAATGAACAATTTTTTTTCACATTTCAGGTCGCGGAGCTGCGATGGTCATCGAAAGTCTAAGGTTATTTTATCACATAGATTGCTTCAAATGTTGCGTTTGTCAAGTGCAACTTGGAGATGGTCTAATGGGGACTGATGTCAGAGTCCGCAACAATAAACTGCATTGCCATAACTGCTATTCAAGTGAGGATGGTGAGTCTGTGTTTTATTAATTCTGCTAGCGTGGTATAGTGGGTCAACCGACGAGCTATAACTATAGAAGGGCTTGTCCCGTTTAAATAAATAAATAAGTAAATAAATAAATAAATAGAAGGGTGACGCCATTTTGTAAGTCCTATCCTAAGTGAGGCAGCATGGTTAGCTTTTTTGCCTCTTTTTTAAATCTGAACGTGATTCCAAGGCAACGAGCTATACAGGGTGTAAAAAAAAAGGAGCAGCTCCGAATAACTCGAGTTTGGGTTCGAATTTAATAAAACGCTGAAACACGGGTTCCATTATTTTGAGGGGGACATCTTTTAGGGGGGTTGCCAAATTCCAGGCCCCCTCAGGGGGGCGGGTACGGGGGTCGCCGCCCCCCTAAATCACATTTCTCAAATGGCGACTCCTAATTTTTATTACATAACTTTGAAGAACATCAAATTCTAAGCATTTTGGCGCAAACCGCAGGTCGATATCGTTTTTCGTGTTCGAGATATCGAAAGTCAAAGTTCGACTTTGACCCATTTTCAAAAATTCATAACTCCCACTGAAAAAGTCGGAATTTAAAAAACTATTAGCTTAAAATGCTCTACAAAACAAGTACTTTTCAGAAAAAAATACAACTGTCCAGGAAATTTGAATTTTAGGCTCCGAAAAAAATATTCAAAATTTTCGAAAATTTTGAATCGGCGATATTCTTGTTAAACGGCCAGAATCGACAATTTTGGCTTAAAACCTGTTGGCTGAGTCCAAATGAGCGATGCAAAGCTCTCTAAAGTCCCCAAAACCCCATTAAAGCCCGAGAGAGAGGTGTTTCCTGACTAAATTTAGCAGTGTTCTCAATACTGAGTTTGATCATTTTAAAGGTGATTTTGAGACTTTCTTGAGCTTTCAAGCGCTTTGCATCGCTCATTTGGACTCAGCCAACAGGTTTTAAGCCAAAATTGTCGATTCTGGCCGTTTAACAAGAATATCGCCGATTCAAAATTTTCGAAAATTTTGAATATTTTTTTCGGAGCCTAAAATTCAAATTTCCTGGACAGTTGTATTTTTTTCTGAAAAGTACTTGTTTTGTAGAGCATTTTAAGCTGGCCGTTTAACAAGAATATCGCCGATTCAAAATTTTCGAAAATTTTGAATATTTTTTTCGGAGCCTAAAATTCAAATTTCCTGGACAGTTGTATTTTTTTCTGAAAAGTACTTGTTTTGTAGAGCATTTTAAGCTAATAGTTTTTTAAATTCCGACTTTTTTAGTGGGAGTTATGAATTTTTGAAAATGGGTCAAAATCGAACTTTGACTTTCGATATCTCGAACACGAAAAACGAGATCGACCTACGGTTTGCGCCAAAATGCTTAGAATTTGATGTTCTTCAAAGTTATGAAATAAAAATTAGGGGTCGCCATTTGAGAAATGTGATTTAGAGGGGCGGCGACCCCCGTACCCGCCCCCCTGGGGGGGCCTGGAATTCGGCAACCCCCCTAAAAGATGTCCCCCTCAAAATAATGGAACCCGTGTTTCAGCGTTTTATTAAATTCGAACCCAAACTCGAGTTATTTGGAGCTGCTCCTTTTTTTTTTTACACCCTGTATATTTATCTAGAGTGGCGGTTTAATGGGTAACCTGCGTAACCACTATGGGACATTTTTAGGTTAGGTTTAAGCGAGTAATTTGTCCATTTGATTCTGTGTATTTTGGTTTGGCGCGACGCACAGTGGATCGGAACAGACTTTGATCCACTCTGTACGTTGCGCCGCACCCAAATAACGGGAACAAAGGGACAAATTACTCGCTTAAACCTAACCTAAAAATGTCCCATCTTGGTTACGCAGGTTACCCATTAAACCGCCCCTCTAGATAAATGTATAGCTCGTTGTTCCAAGGCCAGTTGGTTTGAACTGTGGACACCTCGTCGTACTCCTCAAAAAGTCTCAACAGTTTTCGGCCAAAATTTATTAATCTTTGAAAAAGTACAAATTTTAGGATTGTCAGCATCTGCGAGCATACTTGAGAAAGATTCCCTGAAACTCAAAAATAAACCCAGGATTTAGGAAGAACGGAAATTCCCATAAGGCCTTCGTACACGCTCAAAGTAGGATCGTCAAATTGGCATCGGGGAGCTGAAATCCATCGCAAACAGTAGAATTGCCAACCTGACATTTCTAAAATTCGAACATAACCTTGACCAAACCACGTCCAAAACGGGTTTAATGGTTTTCTTGACTGTAGATAGGTGAACAGATGACACACCATCCATCGTCAATTAACTCTGCAGTTTGACAGGCCGTCAAATTGCCCAGTTGTTTGACGAACGGAACATCAACCAAACATGCAATGGTTGGCTCACCTGCCGATTTGTGGTGGATTATACGGCTCACTGATGCCAATTGGAAGATCCTACTTTAAGCGTGTACGAAGGGCTATAAGCCTCAATGAGTGCGAGTGAGGCAGGTAGACATAGTATCACTTGCATTCACTAAGCTTATGGTGAAATGAATTTTGTAATATGGCTTAAATTTTCCACCAGTTTTGCTCATTTTGGGCTCAAAAAATCCATAGAAAAATTATTCAGGTGCTGTCGTTCTTGGATTTTGGATTTAACTTTGTTTTCAATATAAAATGCCAAAAACGTAACTTTTCCCAATTGAAACCAGTGGCACTATCCATTGGATTGGATTTTGGAATTAACTTTGTTTTCAATTTAAAATGCCAAAAACGTAACTTTTCCCAATTGAAACCAGTGGCGCCATCCATTGGATTGGATTTTGGAATTGACTTTGTTTTCAATTTAAAATGCCAAAAACACAAATTTTCCCAACTGACACTAGTGGCGCTATCCATTGGATTAGATTTCTAACATTTCTAACTTTGTTTTCAATTTAAAATGCCAAAAACACAAATTTTTCCAATTGACACTAGTTGCGCTATCCATTGGATTGAAATCTGGAAAATTTTTGCCTGGAATCACTTTAAATAAAAAATTGTTATGAATTCAATTGAAACTGGTTTTAAAAGAAAGCGCAAGTGTCTTAGAGTGGCTATCTAGACACAGAATTTTAACTCGCCTATCCAGGTGAGAAAATTTTGCATGTTTTTGTGGTGTGTCAGTTTCTTTATTTTGTGAATCTCTCCAATGGATCAATTTTATGGATTTTTGAGTCCTAATAGCCGCTTTATAACACTTTTACCTTCATAACATACTAATTTCAAACGATCCACCCCAACTTTTAATTTAAAGGCAAAATAAAAGAGGCGAATGAACTGAGCCTGCGTAAAATATCCATTAGAGATTTTCATCAAGGCTACCTCAGTGGTGCCTTCAAAATTATGTCCCAGGAAACCCCTCTATTGTTATAGCAAGTGGAGCTGAAAAATTTATTTACTTGATGGCCATTTTATGAGTGCCTTCATTTTCATGGGTATGCAAAGTAATCACTGGCACGCAGGAATAGTTTTTACTATTGATTATAGTTCAATCTCGCAATCTTTGATTGAAAGGACGTAAATTTATCATCAAGTTAAACCTTAAGCGTCAAATTTTTGGAAACGATGCAAAAATAATGAAACCCACTCTTGAAGTTTCTAAAAATTCACTCCGAAATTAAAGGATAGCTGAAAGAAAGTATCTTTCTGGTGTCTTTTCTGGATACTACTCTGCCTTTTATCTTTCCACTTAGGATTGTGTGCGGCAGATTCAAGCCCATGAAAAACCATTTTAGCAGCTCATGTAAACAAACACAATAGCTGTTTTGATTGTTGCGTTGTCTCTTTTGCGTTTGCTGGTCTAACAACGTTATTTTATCTCTGGAAGTGCTGTTCTAAAAAATTCTGAAAAATTTTACATTTGTTGAAGTTAAAAATTTAAAAAAATCAGGGGATCTTAAGCTTGATAGTTCAACAAAAACCTCAACGGCGGCTTTCTCATGGATTATTCCACACAAAATTCTCTCCTCATGATTCTATGGCCTAAATTTTTCATACTATAAGCTAATTTAGAATAAGCTTTCCAAATTGCTCTTTTTCTGAGTTAAACTTGATAGACTTGTTTTCTTTAAGGTAGGCTTGTGCAATGTTCGATGCATGGATCAAAGTTTTGATGTCTTCCTGCTATCGAATGGATTTGATGCTATAGTTGCTGTCAATCAATGCATTGAAACTTATTATCTATCAATTTTTCAACTAATAACAGACCTAAGTGTCATTTTTTCCTCTAAAACCATCTCAGAAGCGTAAAAAAGTACCATGATTTTCAGTGATTTCTCATTTGTGACTTGTTAAAACTTATTTCGATGTATCGATCAATTTTCGATGTTTTTTGGACATCGAACTTCGATGTACTAAACTGGACATCGCACAGGCCTACTTTTAGGTTAAAATCCATGTGAATTGAGCTATATCTGTATAGGGGGTTAGTACTTGTTTTAAGTCCTATCCCAAAGTAAGGCAGCTTGGGCAATCTGATTCTAATTTGTTTGCCCAACTTTTTTTAACCTTAAATCAAAAATTGTAATTCACTCCTTGGAAATTGGTTTTAAATGCAAGTATTTTAGAGTGGAATCTGCACTCAGGATTCTAGTATAACTATCTAGGTGAGAAAATTTGTCTCGTTTCTGTCATATGTTCGTTTCTTTATGGTGCAAAACCTTCCAGAAGAGACAATTAAATCGATTTCTCTGGTCAGAGGGCCACTCTAAAACACTTGCATTTTCTTTCAAAACCAATTTCAGATGGATATGTGACACCTTTTTTTTTTTTAAATTTAAAGGTTAAAAATATGAGGCAAACAAACCGAGCTTGCGTGAAAATGCCCATAAGAGATTTCCTTCATGACTGCCTCTGTGCTGCCTCAGAAGCACTTCCTACAAATCCTCGCTATTTATAGCTCGTTGAAATTGACGCTCTAAAATGCTGTGGCAAAAATTTGCAAAAAACCCATTATGGAGCATTTTTCGTTGTACCCTCGTCAAACTTTGGCTGACTTTTTTGTCGTCTCTGTTTCAGGTGTTAAATTTAGCTGTGTTTAAAAATTGTGACTTATTGTATCCAAACGGGAAATAAAATCTTCGGAGTCATCAAATGAGCATCGTAATTTTTGTCCATATGTAATCAACATGATTTTTAAAGTTATCTCTTTTCCAATTGCTTGTATTCTTGCTTAAAAAAACTTCATTCGTTTTTATGTTACTTAAATATGGCCCTAGAGTATCAAAATAATTTTGTTGTTTTTGAGTTGTTTCTCTTTTTATATTTTTGTACATTATCTTGTCCCCCCCCCCCCCTTCCCCTCCCAAATTCTTCCGTCAAATGAATTTGTTAGTAATCGAGTGCCTTATATATCAAATTATGTTGTATAAAAAAGAATAAGAAAAAATTATGATTTTAAATTGCTTAAGAAACTAGGGCTTTATCCCAAGACCTTTCTATCATCCATTGCTTGTGTCATTATTCGTCATTTTGAGATTTTCTCTCGAGACTGAGGCTTCCTCTCCAGAACTTGAGAAAAACACTTGAGCATTTAACAAGTCTGCCAGAGTCTTTTGTTTTTCATGCTGACGCTGGGTCTTGTTTGGGACAGCAACTTTGTGTAGTGCAGAGACAATTTGTAATAGAGACCACGCACTATCTATCTTGCCATATTTTGCGCGCAGTGGCAACTTTTTTTTTTCGGGGTCTCAACAGAATATCGCGAACATGGTTGACGAATGAACAAAGTTGTTGAGATTTTTGCAAAGTGAAATCAAAGCACCGAAATTGCATCAGTCAGCGTATGGACCATGTTGGATGCTGCTCCCTGATGCTCCCTGCGTTAATTCTTGTTGAGTTCCGAAAAATAAGTTAGCCACCGTGCGCACGGCTAGTGCATGGTCTCTATTATATATTGTCTCTGGTTTAGTGAAGCAATTTTTGTTTGTATAATTATATTTTCATCTTTAAATTTGAATTACTTAAAACAGTAAAGTTTGTTTTAAAGGCACAGGCCAAGCCAACACGGGCCGTAGAGCTCATTTTAGAAGTGTAGACAGAGCTCACCGTTCAAATCCAGTTCAAAGCAAAACAAAACTAGCATCCCATGATGGTAACATTCCATAGGGGGTACCAACACGAGTTCAACAAGTTCTGATAGGCTGTAATGATTTAATTTGGGCAGCTCAATTAGACGACGCCATCTAGCAGCGAGTCGTGAAAGAATCAAAGAGTCTACTTAGCTCAACTCTTTCAAGCTTCATGAATGTGTTTGTTCTATCCATAAAGAGTTTCCATCAATGGAGTTTAACTCTGAATTTGACTTATTGCTTCTAAAGCTTCTTTTAATAAAAAGTTTAGGCTCAAATTCATTCTCGTTCATTTTATTTTGTCCTTATTTTGAGGAATAACGTTAGAAAATTTTTTAAGATTATCGGTTGAGTTCTGCCTCCACTCCTGGAAGGAGTTCAATCGTTGGATTATTTTTATTTATTCATCATAATTTAAAATTGTTGAGAAAATTGGAATGACAGTCTAACAATTTGGAGAAAGAAAGGCTTTGATCTTAATTGTTCGGACCTCATGGTACTTTGAAGAAAAACAATATTTTCGTAGTAACAAAGATTACGTGTCAACTTGGCTCCTACGTGTAACCCTTTCCAACAGAGGATGCTATTTAACAAGGATTCTGATGGAATTTTGAAATAACTGGCATGCTCATCAAGTTTAGTAAGAAAAATTTGCTCCATATGTTGATGTTGGCCAGTAAGATATTTTAAAAAATTAATTAATTAATTTTTATTTTTAAATTGTTTTCTGATGCTTGTAGGAAAGGGTTAAAACAAACAAATTAAGGGTCATTCCAGGTGAACAGAGTTAATGAAGTGTTCCTTTCGTCAAATTCTACTTTTTATTTTTCTCGTTTTAAAACTTGAAAGTTGAAAAGAGTGATAATTATCCAACACCTTACTGTTTCCTTTGCTTAAACATGCAATCAACGTTTGAGAATAAAAAAAGTAATTTTCAAATGTGACGCGTGGGACAGTTTACCTGGAATGACCC
The DNA here is from genome assembly GCA_011764245.1 of Trialeurodes vaporariorum. Classification (NCBI taxonomy): domain Eukaryota; kingdom Metazoa; phylum Arthropoda; class Insecta; order Hemiptera; family Aleyrodidae; genus Trialeurodes; species Trialeurodes vaporariorum. The sequence goes on from VMOF01000379.1 coordinate 49,172,877, forward strand.
TTAAGGTCCATTCATAATAAATCAGTCCAGTGGTGCCCTAGTCTTCACTCAATTTTTCAAATCAGTCAGCCGAAATTTGCCAAAATGAAGGGCTGATTTGGTTTAATAGAAGATTCGAGGAATACCAGCTCTGTTTTGAAGTAAAAGATCATTTGAATTGGTCATTGCTGTGCTACATTCAAAGTTTCATTGCATCGATGCATTTTGATCTAACTGCAGTCATCTTTAGGACGCAACTAAAACAAGAGGCAAAACGCAAACTGTCTATAATACGGATGGAAAGGGATGGAATAATTACCAAGTTTCAAAGAAAGAAAACGAAATTTCCTTCACCGCTGTAGTTTTATTTTATTTCACTGATCAAAATAAGCATCACAAATATAGAATGATGTAATATTGAAGCGATTTCATTCTATTTTATCATTGCTTGCTGATCTCGCTGTCTTTTCCAGCCATATTTAATAGCTTACCTTTTTTGTTTTAGTTGTGTTCTGAGGACGATCGATGGGGCTCTTCCTAACTTTTGCTACTAGCAATTGAATTATTCATTCTAGCGAAAATTAAAAAGTGCATTTTGAAAACTTATGAAATTTACTCACAGACTCATAAAATGACTTTAAGGTGATTCTTTAGCGTTTAGTGCCGATTTCTGCCACCAGAGCACAACCGTTCGATTAATGTCAAATTACAGGCCGAAAGTAATTTATACTTAATTAGTGTCAGTTACTAGATAATCATCTGAAGAACGTCTCTGCAAAAGATTTTGTCGATAACTTCAAGAGTATGGCTGGAAGTACTAAAAACTGAAATATTGCAAATCAATTCTTGTATCGAACTGCGATATTTCATTTGTTGGTACTTTCAGCCTTACTTTTGAACTTATTGACTAGATATTTTGTAGAGACGTTCTTCAGATGATTATCCAGTAACTGACAGTCCAATTTCATAAATATAAATTACTTATTGGCCTGGTATTTGACATTAATCGAACGGTTGCGCTCCGGTGGCAGAAATCCCCACTTAACACTGAAGAGTCACCTTAAAGTTGAATGATGGAGCCATAAAGGTACCATGAGAGATTCCTATCGAATTTGAAACTTTCCTTTGTATGTTTCCATAGAGAGAGACAAACTAGATAGGTATCTCCTATGATACCTGTACAGTTCTGCCATCTTTGCTCTTAAATGACGGAGTAATGCAGGTTACATGGTGGATTCCTGTCTAATTTGTTATACTTTCTTTAAGACTCAGAGGAAAGCCGCAAATTATATAGGAATCTCCCATGGTACTTGCGTAGCTGTGCCATTACGCCTTGAACTTTAAAGTCATTTAGAGAGTCTATGAGTAATTTTATTAATTTTGTTATGTGCTCATCATAATTGCGGTTTTTACTCAAGATTTAACTTTTTAATCACTAACGGCAAAAGTTAGCAAGAACCCTTTTCTTGAATCTACTTCTGTTCGCTACTGATCTGACCTTCTACTAATGGATCTTAAAACCCAACTTTAAGGAGGAAGCCTCCTTGATTACTTTGTCGTAACTTTAGGAAATTTGTTTTTTACAAATATGTATTTGACATAGATTTATTGTTTTTTGTTGTTGTTGTTATTTTTCATTCAAATAATTATTTTTATCATCCATATAATTTTTACTCCTTTATCTTTAGTTATTGTTAATTAGTTTTGTCGTTATTTTTATCCTTCTCCTTTTCGCCTCCCAGCGGTTTTATTCGACGAGCGCCCGTTCTCTGGTGAGCTCTTTCGTTCGAATGGTTGTATATTTGGGGAGGAATGAAAAAGGTTTGTACCGTAATTTTTGTCACCGTCTGCCGGTATCAATTCTGATCACTCATTTTTAATGTTTTATCCACTTTGTTCCGTCTCTATCTTTTACCAGTAGTAACTCTCATCATCTTTCTTCATTGCCATCCTTTTTGAATAAAAGGTCGTAAAAAAAGGGTCCTAAAATAGACTTCAGATAACACTCTAGATTCGGAAGTGATACAGCCATCTACTTATCATCTACGTACCGTCATTCCAGGGGCTTCACTTTGATTTATTGATTTTTGGTTTGTTGTCAGATTTCTGGTTTACTGTTAAAAATTCGGATGGGCAGAAATGTACCCAGCAATAATCGTCAAAGATATTCACGATGTCAAGTTCGAACTGAAAGTGTTCTTGTTAAAAGTCATTGCTCTTTTTTGACGTATCAAAAACTATCCTTGAAGTGTAATTTTATTTTTCTTTTCACCAATTTTCTTTCCATCCCAATAACTTGATGCTAGAGGTTGTTTCAGAAGTGTAGGCGCACCTAGACTGATAATCTTTGGAATTCTTCAACATTATTTCTCTAGTTACAAAATGAAAATGATCTTGAGCGTTGGCTTTTCATTGAGGAACGCTTTAAAGTCAAATGTTTAAAGTCAGAGGCAAGTTTTGTTTTGATTTGAAGGAATGAAAATTGCAAATTTGCCAAAGATTATGGTGCAGGTGTGCCTACACTTCTGAAACAAGCTCTACTTAACATTTTCATCCGCTGAAAAACTTTTTTTCCCTAAAAGTGTCACTGGACCTCTTCTTTCTCTCATTTCACCCTTTCGGCTTTTTTGTCCGATTCAACACATTAGAAATTCAAACATGTTGATGCAGTTAGCAGCATTGCATAAAATGACTTCCAATTAGAAATTGTCTCTTTGAATACGTACAATCTTGTTTTAAAGGTTGCAGGTTCTATTTTCAGCATCAAATTGTTTCTTCTTAACTTGTTCACTCCACAGTTAAAATTCAAAAATTTTCAGATGACCTTCATGACCTTGCTACCTTGCTATTTATCTGGACTTGTGGTGCCAACAATTTTTACTCAGGTGGTACCATGAAACTTATAACTGCAAGTTTTAACAATTTTTATTCAGGTGGTACCATGAAACTTATAACTGCAAGTTTTGGTACCCAAAATAACTTAGAGTGAAAAACTTTTTGACACCACAAGTCCAGATAAATAGCAAGGTAATGAAGGTCATCTGAAGATTTTTGAATTTAAAGTGTGGAGTAAATGAGTTCAGTAGAAAAAATTTGATGTGGAAAATTGAACTTCTAACTCTTAAAACAAAATTCTTAGTATTAAAAGAGACAATTTCTAATGCATCGATGAATCAGACAGATAGACCGAAATGGTGAAACGAGAGAAGGAAGAGGACATTTGGTAAAAAGCATGTTTCCTTGAACATGGAAACAACGAAAAATTTTGCAAAGTACTTGTTCTGTCAATTTGTCCGTGAGACTTCTCATTTCCTCCATTAAGAGTCCAACTTGTCAGGTTCTGCAAGCGGGTTGAAGTACCATATCAAGGTCCTCATGATCAGTTTTTCCATAAATAATTAACAGAAATCTAGTAACTAACTGTTAAGTGATAAACCGAAGTGTACCAGAGTTAAAACCGCTAAAAGTGGAGCTTCTTTTTGGCCAAGGTGATATAGCCTGGAGGTCATTTCCAAAAAAACGGTCCATGAAACAAAATATGTGCTCCTAGGATAGAAGTCTCCATTTAATCGCAATAAGTACTGATTTTTCAGCAAGAGAACACTTGTTTCATAGGCCATTTTTCCAGGAAATCCTCAATGGGGCAGTTGCAACGGTCTGAATTGTTGTGTTTTGTGTGAAGAAAATGAAAGTACTTGATGAGCTGAGAAAAAAGATGCCTTTGGTTTCTAATTAAGTCCCATTGTTCCGGAGATGAGATTTTGGCCCAAAATACATTGTTTTAAATGGGAATCCCGCTCACAATTTTTTTCAACTGTACACGTGTGTATCTCCAAAACCGGGACTTTTCAGAAAAAACCAAAGGCACCATTGTTCTACCCCATAGTTTAGTTGATGCCATCTTGTTTCAAACTCCAAATAAGAAGTTTCCTTGTTTATTGTAGGTCTGGTAAGTGTTTTAACCCTTTCAGACCTGGAGTCCATTCTAAAGGACATTGAAATAACTTGTAGTCTTATGGAAAACATAAAAATACAAGACGCGCTTTAATTCAGATGAGGAGTCAGCGCTAAGATCAACCATCTTGGTCAAAAATCTGTTTCTGAACGAAAAGATTTTCAGGTCTGAAAGGGTTAAGAGATTTCAAATCAATGCTCAAATGTTTGTCACTGAGGAAAGTTTGTAGAATCAACCAGTTATCAAATATGTAACCAGGTCATCATGTAGCCACAGTTGCCAATAGAAATTGATTACAATCAAATAGGTTATACATTCAAGTGTTCCCTCTGGTTCGGTAAAGTGAAGCCATGCTGAGCTTAATCATTGACTGCTGCTGGAATTCTTATTAACTTTTCATTCCAAGTCGTTTTGGAGTTATAAGTTTCATGATACAGTAAAATCCCGTTAACTCGAATCGTCAGGGACCTCCGAAAAAATTTGTGTTAACGCGATTTTCAAGTTAGCTGATTCTTATGGAAGTTTCATGGGACCGCAAAAAAATTCGAGTTAATGCGATTTTTGAGTTATCCGAGGTTGAATTAAGGGGATTCTACTGTACCACCTGAAAAAAAATTAGTAGTCTAAACTGCAAAACACGGCTGAATTTACTGAAACAGCTGCTATCGTCACTAAATATGTCATTTCGCACTGCAATATAAGCTGTTACTTTTGTAGTAATTTTGGCTTTTTTTCATAGTTAAGTTTTTTCCCAGGTGGTATTATGAAACTTCAACTCGTATCTCTTTGTTTTTGTTGCCTAAATTTACTTAAAATGAAAAATTAATTATGATTCCAACAAGTTTTAAATTGAACGTATAACTCCGTGTATTTGTCGCAGGCAAATAGCGATTGGCTTGCAATTTGCCTAGGCAAAGAGCCACGCCATTTATTTGTGATCAGAAGCAATTTAGATTAAATTTTATTGTGACTTACAAAATGGTTCGATCGAGCTTCGCTTTAGCTCATACTAAAGCTAATAAGCCAACGAAAATCGTGATTTCATCAGAATAGGTTTATTTTCATTAGTTGTTTACCTGCAGTGTTTTAGATAAAGTGTGTTTGAATACCTGTATTCAATGGGGTTATTGCACACTTTTGCTATAAGTGATTTAATAGTCGATTCTGGCGTAAAAACCTCAACAAATGACGATGGCGGCACTAAAAACTTCCAAAATCCACTCCTAAACTCAATAAACGCAGTTATTTGCGCGAGCGTAATGGTGGCCGATGGCACTGACAATGGGAGATTCCCATCTAACAATTCTGAAACTCCATCAAGAAGTGACCAATAAGAGACTACTTTCATTTGACACCAGTGTCACTAGGTGTTGCGGCACCATTCATCGCATATAGATCATCACTCTGATGACTAATTACTCTGTGAATCATCCTTGTCAACATAGAAAGAGTGACGAAATTAAGATAGGAATCTCCTATTGTTAGTGCCTTCGGCCACCATTACGCTCGCGCAAATAACTGCGTTTATTGAGTTTAGGAGTGGATTTTGGAAGTTTTTAGTGCCGCCATCGTCATTTGTTGAGGTTTTTACGCCATAATCGACTATTAAATTGCTTATAGCAAAAGTGTGCAATAGCCCCATTGCCAAGGATTGCCTTTTGCCTGCGACGCATACCTGGTAACAAGAGCTTAAAACCTGTGGCAAAGTCATTTTCTGGACTCTTGTATAAAAGTTAGCAACAATTCTACGAACATTGCAAAATTTCACTTTAAGAATCACCATGGTCACCGCTGGAATACCTGAATTACTATAAAAATAATTATTTCTCTCGTTGGTCTTTCCTTTCCTTGATTTCTTTTTAGGCGATTCTCCTATCATCACCATTTGCATTTGGAGTATCTGATTTTATCTACCATATTTTTATCACATTTTAATTTTTCCTCTCTTCTTCCTACCAAATTTTGTCAGCGCCTGTCTTAACTCGAGTGCATTTAGCTGAGCGCAGCTAAATGCTAAGTCAAAATATCATAAATTTTCCAATTTATTGAAAGCTCTTACTGTTTTCATTAAAATTGTGGCTCCTGAAGAAAAAAAAATAAAGTGTGCCTTTTCTGTAAGTTTTACAGCATTTTTTATTCGACTTAATTGATAAATGAGAAAAAATTGATGATACTTCTGGAGGATGGGTCTGTAAAACAACAAGTGTGCCCTTTAGCTGAAAACCTCCATTTGCCCACAATGCACAGTTGTCAGGGAGAGCACACCCATCGTTTTATGGGACCCATCCTCTGGAAACCTCCTTACTGTAGATTTGGGTGACTTGGGACAGTAGGATATCTCTTCACAGTGCTATCGCACGCTTTAGAAAAAAAACTTTGGACAGCGGGGTGACTTTGGACAGTTTGCGGACTTGATGAATTCTGGGAATTTCTCATCTCCAAAGCAAGACCTTGGCAATATGAAACCTGTTCTCTCTGTTCAAAAACTGAAAGCAGTAATGGACTGTTAAAGTTAAGCGAAATATCGTATCAATTGCCGTACGAGAACCTCTGGTTCCGAACAAACTCTGATTCAATGTATTTTCCCCATAAGCGAATTTTTGAACGGAAATATAGGCTAACAAAGCAAACAATGGGGCAGTTGCAAGGGTCTGAAATGTTTTGTTTTTTATAAAGGGAATGATAGTACTTGATGAGCTGAAGACAGTGGTGTCTTTGGTTTTTTCATAAATGTCACGGTTTTGGAGATGCACACGTGTAAAGTTGTAAAGAATCGTGAGCGTAAAGACGTCACTACGCGGAATCCCCATTTAAAACAATGTAATTTGGGTCAAAATCTTATCTCCAGAACAATAGGACTCAATTAGAAACCAAAGGTATCTTTGTTGTCAGCTCATCAAGTACTTTAATTTTCTTTATAAAAAACACAACATTTTAGACCCTTGCAACTGCCCCATTAATATGCAACCTTTCTTGCGATTATGAATTCTACGTCCTCAAAAATGCTTATTAATGCCTGGTCCCACGACTAAAACTGCCAAAATCAACAAGATATTATCGATTAAACAATGCATTTCAAGGTTGAGATCACCCAATTGTTTTTGTTGTTTTTGTGGAATAGGCAAGAAGTCAGGCGATTCCAACCTCCAAGTGCATCATTTAATGTGTAATTTCTAGTTGTTTTTTTTTGGCAGTTTTAGTTGTGTGTTGTGCGCAGGTTTTAGGGAATTCTGATTAAATGAAGATTACCCAGTTGAGAAGTACTTCAGACTTTATTCATGACTAAAACTCGACTGTCTCGTTGATCCGTAGACTGGCAGCAAGTCGATCAGCGGAAAAGCTGATGTCATACACGCTGACTAGAAACAATAGGAAAATACACGCACACACTCACTAACTAGTGTATTAACACTACATGTGTAACCAGGCATGACTAAGCATTTTTGAGGACATAGAATTCATAATCGCAAAAATGTTGCTTTAATTGTTTGATTTAATAGCTTAAATTTCAGTTCAAAAGTGTGCTTATGGGGAAAATACATTAAATCAGAGTTCGTTTGGAACTAGAGGTCCTCGGACGGCAATCGATACAATATTTCGCTCTACTAAAACAGTCTGTTGTACCTGGTTTTCTCAGAGCAGGTATCTTTGGGTGGTTTGGAGAAATTGATTATTTTTAGAGGAAACAGCTCACTACAAAATAAAGATGTGGAAGGGAATAATCAAAGAGTAAACAAGAGTCGCAATTGAATGGAAGGCCTGCGTGGTCAACGTAGATAAGGGATCCGAACGCGGGCTGGCCTGGGCTGGCCTCTGATTGGCTGCAACGGGTGGAGCAAAAATGACTCGGGGTATAGGGAAAATAACACGGGATTTTCGTTCCGGGGCGTTTATCTCGAAACCTAAGCAAAATCGTATCTAAACAATTTATACGAGTCGATTTAGCAGATTTTTCCGAACAATTTGATAGGTCATAAGTGCCACTTTATTGCAAATTCGAAAAGACTGTTTCAGTTTAAAAGTATGCACAATAGTGTGATTACATGCTTGCCGTGTGTTCGAGCAGTGTTTGAGTAACTCACTATTGTGCGTACTTTTAAACTGAAACAGTCTTTTCGAATTTGCAATAAAGTGGCACTTATGACCTATCAAATTGTTCGGAAAAATCTGCTGAATCGACTCGTATAAATTGTTTAGATACGATTTTGCTTAGGTTTCGAGATAAACGCCCCGGAACGAAAATCCCGTGTTATTTTCCCTATACCCCGAGTCATTTTTGCTCCACCCGTTGCAGCCAATCAGAGGCCAGCCCAGGCCAGCCCGCGTTCGGATCCCTTATCTACGTTGACCACGCAGGCCTTCCATTCAATTGCGACTCTTGTTTACTCTTTGGGAATAATATTCTGGTTTCACACTAATCATGAGTAGGCTCACTAAAATTTCAAGAAGTTCGAAAGTAACTTCACCTCTCAAAAATTGAAACTAGTAAAAGTGCAGTGTGGGTGAAAATGTTGTTAAATTGCAATTTCGATTAATTTTGACCAATTTTTCCTGAAACTTTGGTGAAAATTGTACAAACTGAGAATGGGGCTATTGCACACTTAAGTTATAAGCTATTTCATAGCCGATTCTGGTGTAAAAACCTCAAAACATAACGATGGCAGCTCTAAAAACTTCCGAAATCCGCTCCTAAACAACTTATGATTTCATAATACCAACATGCATTTGATTCCTTCAAATTATTAGCCAATTTTTATTAAAGGCGGGAGACCTCTTGATCCGACACTGGTACTTGCTCTACCATCAGCTTTCGCCCTACAACTAGTTCACGTTAGAAGCCGAGCGAATTTCGGTTAACCATCACGCTCTGCTTTGGATGAATTCATTGTCGGGATTTTAGTGTGATTCCTTGCATTGGATGAAAGGTTGATAAGGCTCCCTTTTATGGGGTCACATATTTTATTTAAGGTGTGAAAAATAAGCCAGGGGGGATATAATTGTTAAATTCTACCTTTCCGCACCTCAGTAGCGATAAAAGCTAACTACTAAATAGGAGAGGGGAGCGGAAGGTGAGACAAAACCTTGTCCTTCCGAACCGTTCATGTAGAGGAATAAAGCATATCTTACCCTAGTCTGCAGGTACTGCCTAAGTCTCATTTACTAAAAAGTTTGCTGGGAACAGGTTCAGTGCGTTCTACACGTTTACAAACTTTGAAATAGGTACTTTGCAAAATCTTGTGATGCCCAAAATCCACGTCCTGTAGGTACAGCAAGTCTCATTTGCTAAAAAAAGCTGGGAGGTTCAGTGCGTTCTACACATTTACAAACTTTGAAATAGGTACTTTGCGAAATCTTGTGATGCCCAAAATCCACGTCCTGTAGGTATAGCAAGTCTCATTTGCTAAAAAAGCTGGGAGATTAAGTGCGTTCTACACGTTTATAAACTTTGAAATAGGTACTTTGTGAAATCTTGTGATGCTTAAAATCCACATTGCATCGCACCTGCTCCCAGCAAACCATTTTTCACGACTTGGGGCTTGTGGAACGAGCTCTTAGCTAGACATTACCTCATCCTCTTATTCATAGACTGTATAAAATAATTCTATTCCGAAAAATGACAAACAACTTTTCATGATTTTCTCTAGAATTTTTCGGTAAGATATTAAAGAAATCAAACTAAAAGATCCTTTCATCCTAAAAAGAAAGTGAGGGCTCAGTAATCAATGTTCCAGGCATTCATGACTCCCAGGTTGGAAGCGCTAAGTCTTCTAAATTGAGAAGCAGTGCAAAAAATAACTAGTATCATGGTTGCTGATATGGAAAGGCTGTCTGACTTGGTCAGTTTAGTGTGACAAAATTTTAGTTTTCTTCAAATCCCAAAAAGGAGTTAATTTCGATTTTTCCTAGGTAACTACTGATTGAATCTAATCACTGTATCAGGTGCTTTTGTTGATGAAACTATTGCTAGTAATATGGCAGCAGCGTAGCATGCAATTTGGCAACATTGCAGTTTGTCCATTTAAACTCATGAAAAAGATTTAAGTATTGGGTGTTCACCCTCGCATACGACCTTTGACATGGTTATTGGTTCTTAATGGAAAAATACAACGCTGCCAAATTGCACACTATGCTTTTGTAACATGGACCACTTCGGTACTATTCTAAATAGGCAATTGACTTACTAAGAATATTCTGATCTTGAATTTAGATGATATGGCGGAACAGTCTTGCCAGATCGAGGGTAAAAAGTCGTATCATCCCCATTTAAATCAATGTAAATCATACAGCTTTTTCACCCGGATCTGGCAACACTGTGGCGGAAAGTATAATTAACAAGGCATGGAAATATCCCATGTAGTGATGCCGAACGAAAAATTATAATGTTTGTAAGTTCTATTCATATTTACATAAATGCGATGGTTCCATCTATGTAGTTATAAGTCGGTTAATATTAGAAGTCTGTCTATAGTCTGGTCATTCTAACTTGAGACCTGAGCGGGCGATAAATGAATTTCGGAAAATAGATAATGGCAACACTTCAATTGGTTGTCAGCCCAAGAGACGGGCAGCAGCCCTGTCAGCTCGGCTGACTGACGAGGGTTAGCACTCCTACGTTGCCACAGAAGACAAATCTACCTGAATCTCTAGGTCTCAAGTTAGAACAAACAGACTATAGTGTAGCGCGGGTTGTTTGAAATGGAAGGTATTTTCTGAGTTAATGAGTGGATTTTGAAAGTTTTTAATGTGCGCATTGTTCTTTTCGCCAAAATTTTCCGTTAGAAACAACGAGTTATATTGATGTAGCAAAAGTACGCAACAGACCCATTGGAGAAAATCCTGCTCTGTCTAGAGCTGGATTTGAGAACTATTACCAAGAGCCATGCCAGTATTTCAATTGATGCTGCAGAGAAGAATATTTACAATATAAGGAGCTTTTATCATCCCCTGTGACAAGGAAACATCGCGAGAGCCATTTTCAAATTTTTCAGGTAACATTTAACACTGGTTTCAAATCATCGTAGAATAGCGAGCTACTTTCCAGAAATGGGGGTGGAAAAATGCTAATAGAACACCACAACCTCTGGTGGATTTGATGTTTGAAATAAAAATGTTGGTTTGTAATACTTGCACACAATATATATATTCTCCAGAGCTTTCATTTATCCAGTATCACTAACAGTTAATTACCCAGTCGGTAAAGCATAAACTTACAATTATGAAGGTATAAAGGTTAGTACCAGGGAGTCATACCAGCCGAAAAAACAGTTCAGGTTTGGATCGCGTTCAGAGAGTTTCCAAAATTTCGGTTTGCGGTTCGTGCAAAGTTTTGGTTTGTGGTTCAGTGTGGTTAGGCAAACGTTTAGGTTTTTGAATTGGTTCAAAGCCGGTTCGGCAGAATTTTAGGTTCATGAACCTTTTAAGAAAATTGGAGCGACAATTTTTTTATTTTGTCTACAACTTTATTAATCACGACAAATTTCTGCTTCCCACCTTTGTTAGTTAAGTCAGCGTAGCTATCCTGACGGATACAAACTGGCAGGCTTTCTTTCTCTCCATTCACAGCTTCCAGCTATTCTAAAGTAGAAAAAAGATGGATTCTTTGAAAGATTATTTTTTTGCAAAAAAGATACTAAAAAAAATTATTCAGACTCGGGATTCTTTTGTCACTTCTTGGCCATTTGAACA
>VMOF01000379.1:49184996-49238289 GCA_011764245.1 Trialeurodes vaporariorum
TTGAATGCACTCACTGCAATGCAAAATTTGCTGGAAAGAGCGCTCTGGAGCGTCACATCAGAACACATACCGGTGAAAAACCATTCGAATGCACTCATTGCAATGCAAAATTTGCTGACAAGAGCAATATGAAGAGTCACATCAGAACACACACTGGTGAAAAACCATTTGAATGCACTCACTGCAATGCAAAATTTGCTCAAAAAATCAATCTGAAGAAGCACATCAGAACACATACCAGTGAAAAACCATTTGAATGCACTCACTGCAATGCTACATTTGCTCAAAAGACCGCTCTGGAGCGTCACATCAGAACACATACCGGTGAAAAACCATTTAAATGTACTCACTGCAATGCAAAATTTGCTGAAAAGAGCGTTCTAAAGAGTCACATCAGAACACATACTGGTGAAAAACCATTTAAATGTACTCACTGCATAGCAAAATTTTCTGTAAAGAGCAATCTGAAGAAGCACATCAGAACACATACTGGTGAGAAACCATTTGAATGCACTTACTGCAATGCAAAGTTTTCTCAAAAAGGCCACATGATCGAGCATATCAGAAAACATACTGGTGAAAAACCATTCGAATGCACTCAGTGCAATGCAAAATTTGCTCGCAAGAGCAATATGAAAAGTCACATCAGAACACATACTGGTGAAAAACCATTTGAATGCACTCACTGCAATGCAAAATTTGCTCACAAGAGCAATATGAAAAGTCACATCAGAACACACACTGGTGAAAAACCATTCAAACGCACTCACCGCAGTGCAAAGTTTCATTGTAAACTATCTGAAGCAGCACATCAGAACAGATACGGATGTAACAGTGGCGTAGGATGCAATTTGGCAACATAGCAGTGTGCCCATTTAGACCCATGAAAATGATCAAACTTTTGGGTGTGCATTGAACATCTTCACATTAGACCTTTCACATGGGTTGAAATGAAGACATTACAACTTTTGCAAGCTACGGCACCGGGTGAAATCTGCTTTATATGTACACATTGCTATGCAAATTTTAATCATGAATCATGGCTGATACATCATATCAGCTCACATACTTGGGAAAAACCATTTGAGTGCACTCATTGCCAGGCCCGGATTTACCCTGCTCGGTGCTTTAGGCCCACAGGTTTTTTTTTGCGCTCCCCCCCCCCCCACCATCATCCGTAAGCATTTTTATGTACCATCGCGACCCCCCTTGCTAGCCGCACTACACAAGACAAACATGTATGAAACATAAAAGGCATTTTATAAAAATTATGGTTACATTTACTCACATTTATGATTTACAGTATTTTCTTTCTTAACTGTTTGCGTGAGAAGTCGTTAATCACGTCAGCGTGGTCAATATTTCTCATTAAGCGAATTCAGCGCTGAATCATGCGCTGCTGATTCAGAGAAACCGACCGACTTCGGAATCTCAGATAAGATTTTCACCGTTGCTCTTACTATTGCCGACCAAACGACCAAACTCGGCGACTTGGTGACTTATTACCGCGCTGATAGATATTCCTCAATATTTTTCTTTTCTTATCTAATTTCCGTTCAGCTTCTCTTGACCGTGCCGCTATGTGCCGCTACGCGGCGCCTTTAGGCCCGGGCCTAGTCAGCCTTATTGGAAATCTGGGCCTGCCCATTGCAATGCAAAGTTTTTTTGAATGAGCTATCTGAAGAAACGCAGCAGAACACATATTAGTGAAAAACCCAACAACTGTGCTTAAATTAGAAAAAAGATATCATGGATTTGATAATTAAAAAAGAAATGCTAAAATCGGGGAATATATTTTACATTGATAAAATTGCAATGGAGTAGTTGAATGTTTAAAGGGCAGGTGTTGACATCTGCTCTTTTTACTTTCATTTGCTTTTTGAAATTGTAGATCCCTAATGAGTATGAGTGTAAAATTTCAAGTCAATAACTTAAAAATTGAGCTTACTGGGAAGGTTTAAGTGATGAGGAGTCATTGATGTGTAGAGGAAACCGAGGAACGCAGCGAGAGTCAGTGCATGTGCGATAATGCATGCATGGCTTTTCGCACAGCACAGCATTGCTGCGCTGATACTGATCTACGAATCATCACTGATAATGGGTAATTTTCAGGTAAATTATAAACGTCGAGTTCTACTTTAAACTTTGCTCCAAATGCAGTCTCAGTATCATTGAATCAGCCATTGCAGCGGCTTGGTTTACTATACAACTTTAAATCAAACAAACATAATTAGGAAAAAAAATTATCTCAAAATAATTTTACATTTACGAAACTAGAGTGTATCAAAGCAAGAAAGATCTCAAAACCATCCACCTGTTCAAACTTCTTTTCAGCTCTCCTTTTTGAAGGTACAGACCTAATTTTCATTGGGGAAAAAAACTTTGAATATACAAAGGGCAGATGTTGGTAATTTTGAATAATTTTTTGTTTCGTACTAACTTTTGAAATGTTGGCAAACTAAGCATTTATTCGAATAGTAGGGTTCTAAAGGTATAATTAAAATTTGGCAGCTTCTATTAGAAGATCCTTCTCAACTTATGAAGCTTCGAAAATTTTGCGCTTCATTTTCTCAAAACTGGTTTTTGTCACATCCGCCCTTTGTATATTCAACTACTCAATTGGAAAAAAGCCAATTTGGAAAAAAAAAATATCGTCAGTTGATCAAAAAATTGCTAGTAAAACAAAAAATATATCGCAAAATCAGCAATTTATGTTGTTAAAGTAGCAACTTGTAAATTGCAATTTTTGCAGTGTAAAATGTATTCCCGATTTTTAGCATTGTTTTGCTGTTTTAACATGGTAACAAGACGTTTTCTGCCGTGCTAAGGAAGAACGCCGTAAGCATCATATTTTACTTAGACTGTTTTTGCAGTATAGCTCGGGCCTTTATTCTCATACCGAGTTCCTCTTCAGGGGTTTATTATTGTTGTACCTACCTGGTCACTCAACTCTCTCTAACGAAGGCTCTCTGCCGGTCCAAGAATTCAGGAAAGGCCGACCGTCTAGGTCTATTGTTCAATGCTCTAAACCTTGGAAGGACAAACCAGTGGAGGCATTGGAGGTGAGGGTAAACTGAAGAATGGGGACCCCGAGCTACATTGCAAAAACAGCATAAGTAACACATGTTGCTTACGACGTTCTTCCTTAGCACGACAGTTTTGTCCTCTATTATTTTTGTTCGCAACATTTAGCCCTTGAAAATTTGTCGAATCAACTTTTGTCCTGGTGAACATTTAGTTCAATCCTTATTTTTGTCCTTGACTTTCGTGTCTATGCTTATTTAGTGAACATTTTATTAGGTCCAGGGACCAAAAAATGTATGGTTCCAACCCAACCGTGTGCGCAAGTTGAATTGCGTTCGGTCTTGGCCAGTCAGAAAAATTACGCATGTCACATGACCATGCGCAAGTTACTCTCGAGACCAAATCTTTTTTGGTCCTACACCATTAGTATAGTCCTGCAATATTGATCAATTTTTTTTTTTCGTCCCTATAAAAAAATGTACTCTTTCTTGTTGTTTTTTGTCCAATGCTGACTGAATTAAGCAACTTAAAGCTCAATACTAGAGAAGACATCAATGGGTCTGTTGCACATTTTTGCTACAGCGATATGAAGGGTCTACTCTATAGTAAAATCGTATAAAAAACACATTGGAAGCATATCAAACAGTCATAAAATCCGCACATAAACCCGCAAAAGGCGTTCTAAGGAAAGCCTAAGATGGCGGGCGAAGGGAGGAATCAACCCTGCATGCATGCACCGCGAACACTGAAAGATGGCCAACGACAGCAATTTATATTGTTGGTTGGAATGTAAACAAACGTCTTACTTCCTCGTAGTAGTTACATTTTCTGTCATTCTGCGTGTTTTTATCTGGTAAATTTGACTTTCTCGTTATTGTTTGTGATTACCATGGTGAATATTTTGCGTTCTGTGTCGATTTGGTGGGATTATGAAAAGGAAACACCGGGCAAGTTCCTACTTTGTCAAATGCTGTCGTCGGCATCTTTGCTGCTCGTCGTGGATGCATGCAAGGCTGGCTTGCCGCTTCGCCTGCTATCTTAGGCTTTCCTTAACACGCCTTTTGCGGGTTTATGAGTGGATTTTATGACTGTTTGATGCTTCCAATGTAATTTTTACGCGATTTTACACCAGAATTGACCTTCCATATCGCTGTATTAAATGTGTGCAACAGACCCATTGGATTGTATCATTTTATTCAACTCAGCTAAGTGCTGAATACATTATAAGTGGGAGAGACATAATCTTAAATTTTTGCAAGAATGGGTACTAGATAACCTGGATAATTCAGTCAGACTTACAATCCAGTAAATTCAAGGTCATTAATAAATTTTACTTGTAAAAATACCATTGACCTCAAATTTTCATGACTTTTGATTTATAATTGTGGCTGCTTTTCCAAAAGAACCTTATAGGTTTCAAAACTGGACCCTAACCAAGGCAAACCGGTTTTATGTGAAAAAGAGGGAACCATCTGTGGACCCATCTTTTCAGGAATAAAGTATTATTTCAGCTATAAATATACACTACGGAAGTTTGGCAGTTTGTGTTCTGTAACATCGTGAACCTGATGTATAATATTTGGCACAAGTCTCCTTCTTCATTTCATTTTACCTTTAAACGAACGAAACCGAACAAAAATGAACGTTGGACAAAATCAACTATTTTTTGAGGACAAAACTACACTGAATTGCGTGATAAAAGACACACTCTAGACCCAACAATAATCAGACTAAAAACTCATGAAAAAAAAAACTAAAAGGATTTTAAAACTCAAAGGATTAATTTTCTATTAGGACTAAAATAAAATTGATAAATTTTTGAAGACCAAATGTCGTAGGCTGAAAAAAACAGGACAAAAAACCTCAAAATCATTTCCATCAGAATTATTTCCATTATTTCTAAAACAAAAGATTTGTTTGAGTTTTTAAAAATAAGTGTTGTCGAATTGTTGCCAACTTTGATTCCAATAATCTTCTGCTCGTAAGCAATTTTACCAAATACCTTAAGAAATTGCATCTTTTTTTCAAACATTTCTTAGAACCGTTGTGGAATTTATACTTTCTGGAATGTAAGTGAACCACAAAAACCCTGAGCGTCTTGTTGATATAAATACAACAGTTGATGAAAGTCAATCCTTAGATTTTTGTTGTGAAGTCCATGTGTAGTTGAATTCATTGCAGACGCTTGAATCTCTACATAAGATCAAATTATTTGATGAAAAGAACCTCTTTTGGTTGACCTCGTAGAATTATTGTGATTTTAATGTCTAGTTGTGTTCCATTTTTCAGTCATGCCTAAATAAATGAATCCAAAAGAATGAAGGAGGGAACAAAAAATATTACCAGACGGATTTTCAGTTCTGAGTCCCCGAGTCATTCAACCAAAGACAGTGGACCAAAATTCGTAACCTTTAATTCAGGGAAAACAGGCAAGGACCAGACTGTAACCTTGAATGAAGAAGAAGTCGAAGCCTGGTTTGGAAAGAGACTAAAAATCATTTTGAAGAGAGTGGCAAAGGTGAAAGAGGAAGTCGCAGAGGAAAAATGGAGGCAGCAGTTTGAATATAATCAAGATGAACTTTACGGGCACAGCAGTCATAATATTGAAACTGCAGCAGGAACTTCGGAGTTTCAGTGTGATAGTAAATATTTGTTTGATACAATTAAAACTGAGAATAATCTCAGCTGTGCAGAGGATTTTGGGGATATGTGTGATCTTGAATGTGAAAATGAGGATAGCTTGTCTAATTTGAAAGAGGTTGATGTCAAGGATTTTGATGTCAGTGAAACTCAGTTCTTATCTGGAAGTCCAGCCCAATTTGTTTTAAAGGAAGAGGTAAACAAGAAATTGAAGAGCTGTGTTCATCAAGAACTTTATACTTGTGCCCTTTGCACAGTAGAATTGTCCTGTAAAATCCTTTTGACCGAACACATTAGAAAACACACTGTAAGCAATCAGCCTAGACGAAGCCACCTCTATGAAAATTTTTCACAGGAAATCAACCTTAAAAAACAAATCAGAACACTCACTAGTGACAAATCATTTGAATGCACTCACTGCATAGCAAAATTTACTGAAAAGAGCATTCTGAATAATCACATCAGAACACATACTGGTGAAAAACCATTAGAATGCACTCACTGCAATACAAAATTTGCTCGAAAGAGCGGTCTGAAGCTTCACATCGGAACACGTACCAGTGAAAAACCATTTGAATGCACTCACTGCAATGCAAAGTTTTCTCAAAAGAGCACTCTGAAGATTCACATCAGAACACATACTGGTGAAAAACCATTTGAATGCACTTACTGCAATGCAA
Organism: Trialeurodes vaporariorum; assembly: GCA_011764245.1. Taxonomy (NCBI): domain Eukaryota; kingdom Metazoa; phylum Arthropoda; class Insecta; order Hemiptera; family Aleyrodidae; genus Trialeurodes; species Trialeurodes vaporariorum. Next base: position 49,191,341 of record VMOF01000379.1, read on the forward strand.
AGTTTTCTCAAAAAGGCCACATGATCGAGCATATCAGAAAACATACTGGTGAAAAACCATTCATATGCAGTCACTGTAATGCAAAATTTGCTCAGAAAAGGCATATGAAAAGTCACATCAGAACACACACTGGTGAAAAACCATTCGAATGCACTCACTGCAATGCAAAATTTGCTCAAAAGAGCGCTCTGAAGAGTCACATCAGAACACATACTGGTGAAAAACCATTTGAATGCACTCACTGCAATGCAAACTTTGCTCAAAAGAGCGCTCTGGAGCGTCACATCAGAACACATACCAGTGAAAAACGATTTAAATGTACTCACTGCAATGCAAAATTTGCTGAAAAGAGCGTTCTGAAGAATCACATCAGAACACATACTGGTGAAAAACCATTTGAATGCAGTCACTGTAATGCAAAATTTGCTCAGAAAAGCCATATGAAAAGTCACATCAGAACACATACTGGTGAAAAACCATTTAAATGTACTCACTGCAGCGCAAAATTTGCTCGAAAGAGCGTTCTAGAGAGTCACATCAGAACACATACTGGTGAAAAACCATTTGAATGCAGTCACTGTAATGCAAAATTTGCTCAGAAAAGATATATGAAAAGTCACTTCAGAACACACATTGGTGAAAAACCATTCGAATGCACTCACTGCAATACAAAGTTTTCTCAGAAGATCAATCTGGAGGAGCACATCAGAACACACACCGGTGAAAAACCATTTGAATGCACTCACTGCAGCGCAAAATTTGCTCGAAAGAGCGTTTTAAAGAGTCACATCAGAACACATACTGGTGAAAAACCATTTAAATGTATCCACTGCAGCGCAAAATTTGCTGGAAAGAGCGTTCTAAAGATTCTTATCAGAACACATACCGCTGAAAAACCATTTAAATGTACTCACTGCATAGCAAAATTTTCTGTAAAGAGCAATCTGAAGAAGCACATCAGAAAACATACTGGAAAAAAACCATTTGAATGCGCTTACTGCAATGCAAAGTTTTCTCAAAAAGGCCACATGATCGAGCATATCAGAAAACATACTGATGAAAAACCATTCGAATGCAGTCACTATAATGCAAAATTTGCTCAGAAAAGCCATATGAAAAGTCACATCAGAACACACACTGGTGAAAAACCATTCGAATGCACTCACTGCAATACATAGTTTTCTCATAAGAGCAATCTGGAGGAGCACATCAGAACACACACCGGTGAAAAACCATTTGAATGCACTCACTGCAATGCAAAATATGCTCAAAAGAGCGCTCTGGAGCATCACATCAGAACACATACCGGTGAAAAACCATTTAAATGTACTCACTGCAATGCAAAATTTGCTGAATAGAGCGTTCTGAAGAATGAAGAACTACATGAAGAACATGTAGAATCCGTCAATTCCCTCAAGAAATTCAGAAATTTTGTCTGACTGTACTTGCCAGGCAATATTGTACTTTTAACGGCACAAATTTTATTCTACAGATTAAAAATTTGAAAAATAATTACTGAAATCGGATGGGAAAAACTCTAAGAAATATTTTTTTCTACACGTCACGTTTCAGGGAGATAAATGCTGCACAATATGGAAAAGTTAGCACTTTTACTACTGCGGGCAGCCTGAAGAAGCAGCGGAGTGGCGGTTTGCATACTAACTGCCGCTCATTATGGTAAAAGCGCCGACTTTTCCTCATCGTGTAGAATTTATCTCGCTTGAAATGCGTTGTATCAAAAATACGCTAGCGACTAATAATCTTTCGAAAGTTTTTCCCATCTGATTTCAGTAAATATTTTTCAAATTTTTAATCCATGACATAAAATGTATGCCGTTAAAGGCACAAGCTTGCCTGAAAAGTACAGTCAGACTTAATTTCTAAATATCTGTAGGTCATCAAAGATTCTTCTCATAAAATTATCTAAGATTATCAATTTTCATGATATTCGGTTCATAATGGTGGTCGCTATTCCAAGAAGGCCATAATTTTTTTTGAAGTTTTCGGGGGCTGTATCTCAAAAGGGGGAATTTTCGGATCCAAGTTTGTAAGAACAAAAGTCTTATTTTGGGGTCTAATCTCTGCTCCAGGAGTATGGCACATGAATTTTGTTCCACCCAGTATACAAGGGTAGTGATGGGCTGCTGCTGTTTATGTCCAGCTGAGTTAAATTTCTGGGAATGAACCTATAGTAGTGATGGTGTTCAGCTCGGAAGATTTCCAACTGAGTAAATTGGACGATTGAAAATGGAGCTCTCAAAGAAGGAACCGGGGATGTTCCAACATCATCAATAAATCTCAAAGGTCTGCGGGCTGCAAAACTTTGTGAGGTCTGGAGTAATCCACCTCACCATATTGCCGCTTGACGCTTTGCCATTTTGAGCTCTCTCTGATGTTTTTAATTCCTCAATGTACTGACCCCTGTGTCTTTATTCTTGTAGGTTGGTGTTCTTACCTGTGTACCTTTATTCTTGTAAGTTTAGGCACTGACCTTTGCAGCGCCGGATTTACACATTTGCCGCCCATGGGCCATTTGACTATTTGCCGCCCCCATCCAAGCCCACGCCCGAAAGAAGGTCGGGGTCGCCCCCAGCTACAGGGGTGCAAAATTTTCCAAAACGCCGGGGGTTTCACGCGATTCGGGACTTTTTCCTCACAGGATTTTCGAAAAATTTCCTCACAAAAATTTGGGAAGTGATAACTTTTTTTTCCGGTTTCTTATTTTAGCATTTAAACACTGTGGATACGCAAATTTACCGATATTTTTGAAAATTTGAGATATTTTCTGTAAAAAAAAATTGACAAATTTCCTCACTTTCACGCGATCCACATATTGCTCGATCGAGCAATTTTGCAACTCTGCCCAGCTGGGGAGGGTCTGGAGGTCCACCACCGGAAATTTTTGTAATTTTTACCTCTTCAAGGTGCAAAATTTCGTGATTTTTAGAGAAATTTCCCTATATTTTCGCGCGATCCACGGATTGCTCAATCGGGAAATTTTGCAACCCTGCCCAGCTAAGAGGGGGGTCTGAGGGTTGATTCTGCTCATTTTACGAGACGAGACGAGATGACTCCGAGCAATACCCTCTAAACACACCGTAGCTCAGGGGTTTGAGGTTATGTGATTAGGTTGCCAACTTTTACACAGGCTCTTATGGGGGAAAGAGGAATTTTTGCGGTTTTTTTTCTAGTTTTTACTAATTTTTCGGCTGTGAAAACCACGTATACTTGACCAGGGCACTTCCTTGGATGTTCTAGAGCGTTTCTGTGAAAAACCACTTTTTCCGCAAAATTACACACCAAAATATGTAACACCAAAGGGGGGACCCCGGGACCCTTGCTTACTTTGGGTCGATGTGAAAGGGGGGACCCTTTGGTGTTTCGCGTAATTTTGTGAAAAAAGTGTTTTTTCGCGGAAACGCTCTGGAACATCCAGGGAAGTGCCCTGACCAAGTAAATCTGGTTATTACAGCCGAAAAATTAGTAAAAACTAGAGAAAACCGCAAAAATTCCTCTTTCCCCCATATAAGAGCCTGTGTAAAAGTTGGCAACCTAATCACATAACCTCAAACCCCGAGCTACGGTATGTATAGATGGTATTGCTCCGAGTCGTCTCGCCCTATCTCTTTGCATGAGATAGAGTTGTTTATCTCGTCTATCTCGTGTCCTCTCGTACGAGATAGACAGGGAGAATCAGCGTACTGGAAATTTTCGTGGTTTTTACCTTCTTAAGGTGCAAAATTACGTGATTTTTAGAGAGATTTCCCAATATTTTTACCCGAAATGACTTTGATTTTAGTGGTGATAACAATGCAGTTGTTTTCGGCAAGAAAATAATCAGCAACAAGCCTGAATTCAGATGAAACGCAAGGCTACGAAATGATGCGCCGGCCGCTGGCACCGTCACCGAGCCGCCCGCCTCGCGCCCTCAAGTGGCCACTGCAATTTAAAATTCTGAGTCTTTGCATATTCTTTACTCGTCTACCATCGTGTCAGCTGTTCCAATTTCGAAGCTGCACTTGCGACAGCACCCATTTAAAAAAAAAAAAAAAAAAAAAAAAAAAAAAAATTGCCGTGAAAAATTTGCCGCCCCCAGAAATCTGCCGCCCTGGGCCACGGCCCATGTTGCCCGTGCCTAAATCCAGCGCTGGACCTTTGTACCTTTACTCTTGTAAGTTTATGTCCTGACCTTTTTACTTTCATTCTTATAGGTTTGTGTTCTGGCCTTTGTACCTTTATTCTGGTAAGTTTAGGCACTGACCTTTGTATCTTTACTCTTGTAAGTTCATGTACCAGTTCATTGTTTGTTCTTGTAAGTTGACCAGGGAGTCGTACCGATTCATGAACCGAACCGCTCAAAAAGGTAGAACCAAACCACGAACCATAATTTTATAAACTACCTGAACTCAATCTGAACCTGAACCAGAAATTGAGACTGAGTGAACGGATAAAAAAACCAGTTCACAGACGGTTCTAATTGAGCTGTTGAAATGGCCAAGAAGTGACAAAAGAATCCCGAGTCTGAATAATTTTTTTTAGTAACTTTTTTGCAAAAAAATAATCTTTCAAAGAATCCATCTTTTTTCTACTTTAGAATAGCTGGAAGCTGTGAATGGTGAGAAATATAGCCTGTCAGTTTGTATCCGTCAGGATAGCTACACTGACTTAGCTAAAAAAGGTGGGAAGCAGAAATTTGTTGTGATTAATAAATTTGGAGACAAAATAAAAAATTGTCATTCCAATTTTCTTAAAAGGTTCATGAACCTAAAATTCTGCCGAACCGGCTTTGAACCAAATCACAAACCTAAACTTTTGCCTAATCACACTGAACCGCAAACTGAAACTTTGCTCGAACCAAACCGCAAACCGAAATTTTGGAAACTGTCTGAACCCTAACCAAACCTGAACTGTTTTTTCGGCCGGTATGACTCCCTGGTACTGACCTTTATACCTTCATCATTGTTAAGTTTATGCCATACCAACTGGGTAATTAACTGTTAGTGATACTGGATAAATGATAGCTCTCGAGAATATACATATTGTGTGCAAGTATTACAAACCAACATTTTTATTTCAAACATCAAATTTACCAGAGGTTGTGGTGTTCTTTTAGCATTTTTCCACTCCCATTTCTGGAAAGTAGCTCGCTATTCTAAGATGATTTGAAAGCAGTGTTAATGTTACCTGAAAAATTTGAAAAATGGCTCTCAGGATGTTTCCTTGTCACAGGGGATGATAAAAGCTCCTTATATTGTAAATATTCTTCTTCGCAGCACCAATTGAAATACTGGCATGGCACAAACAAACTATACTCAACTAAGATTGACTTGGCTCTATCTTGTTCCACTGTGTTCCACCAAGTTCCATGCTTAAAAAAATTAGTCTCATGTTAAACGTACATCTTGTTTGTCAAGGTAGAGGTCATTTCACGAGAGTTGGCAAATGGCAGATTGGCTTGTTTACGGCGCAGTGGGCGAGTCTGTGTCGCTGCACACTGACTTTGATGTGCAGAGATGCAAATGAACCTCCCATGCAGGAAGCCGCGTGAGTTGTCATCTGCCATCTTTCGTGAAACGAGCTCTAGACATGCTCATATGATACCTTTGAAGAAAAAGGGAAAAAATGAAGAACAAAAAAAATTTTGTCAGAAGATTCTATTAAAATTCCGTATGAAAAGAAAATTTGAAAAAAAAATTGAATTAAAATTGAAACACATATACCAATGAAACAATTTTTATGTGTAAATTTGGATTTTTAAAAAAATATGTGGTATTTACTGATTGTTAGTTTCATTCCTTTGTATTTTAGGAGGAATCCAGGAGTTTTTCCTGCCCTAGTACTTTGTAGCTGATTCAATGTTACCAGTTGTGTGAATTTAAAACCCATTTATGCCCGAATTAGTTTTAGGTCTCAGATTTTTATAAAACTTTCAAAATATGATCATTTAGATGCCGTTATTGACCCTTAATGGTCAAAAGTTGATTTCACTCACCCATAAGCTCAAAAGCTCACGTTGCGAAAACGCAACACTGGCCACTTAGCGTTGCACTCTATTCTAACACATATCTAAATTACTGTAATTCTTGAAACTTAGTACACATTTATTTTTCTATAATTTATGTTCAGTTTTCATTTTTCTGTGGCTTTTGTGTATTGAGTAATTTAATAACCACATTTTTTTGGAATTTTTGGTGTGGTGGTGGGGGGGGGGGGGGTGGCAAGAGTAAAAGTAACTCTTAGGAAAGAATCAAGTGAAAATGTGGGCAAAAGTAAATCAGAGATTTATATGCTATTGTTTTGTCCCGTTCCCCTCCCCTGCCACATAATTATGCCCCCCAATGGGGTAGTCAGGGGGGGGGGGGGGGGGGCAAGGCGTCTGGACCCCCCCCCCCTCTTGACACCAAAATTGTCCTAAAAAAAGGTTATTTTTTGCGATTTCAGACAAATTTGACCAAATTAGCATCTTTGGACTCCCCCCCTTTGACAATTTTTCGGGCACCCGATCCCCCCCCCTAGAAAAATTCCTGGGTACGTCACTGATGCCCCCCCCTCCACCAAACCTCTCCCTCAGCTACTTCATCAGGTGGGGCAATGGCTCTCAACAAAATTCCTACAACTATACTGCGCTAGATTGAATACATGAAAATAAGTTCAAGTTAGTCAGAAAATTATAAAAAATGTATTCTTTGAATGTAACGTAGCTAAATATAATGTCCTTGACATAAGACAACGAGTGACAAACTGTACTAATACAACCTTTTTTTAGGCTTATATCACTTCATAAAAACGAACAATGGGTAACTAAAATATTCTGGGGGGGGGACGTTTGTACAAAAAAATGTGGAAAATGACCTAGCTTTTTTTGACTAACGAAAATCTCATAATATTTGGGGGGACGTCTATGTAACTATACGCACTATGTAGAGAAAACTAATTGTAGTTAAATATTTGAGTATCAAACATCAGTCTATAAAAAAATAGTACATCAGTAAGGAAATTTAAAAAGTAACAAGATAACTGACCAATCAGATTACATCACAGTCAAATATACTTTAGACTTGTTGCTTGTTGTGAAAGATGAAGAAGCATTTTGCGTGCAGGGCAACTTTACATTTGCTACAAGTTATGATAGTATGGGACTTGAAATTCGCGTAGCGGAAAATTGAAAATTTGGAAATTTCCGTGTAAATTTCTTTATGATCCTTCCGCCAAGCCTAATTCCTCTTAGAATTAATTTTCCGGACCTTTAGCTCCTTGATATATGTCAAAGTCAATGAGATAACCGTTCCTCAGATTTAGGCACCAAGCCTTCAAACCAAATCTAATAGATTTTCCCCGAATGTATTGTTTCAATGAATGACGACCAAAATATGGTATCATCGACTCATCAATATTCACACATTTCTCCGATGGAGCGTGCTCAAGGAATTTGGCCTGGACCGTATCTAAAAATGGTCTCGCTTTGACAAACGATCAGAAGGGTCTAATTCCATATTGTCATTAAAATGCAGGCTTCGTACTATTTCTTCAAATCTGCGTATTCTCATTGTGTCAGACACAGCGTTGTTTTGTGGATCAGGCAGGACTTTCCTCCCAGTACAAGCGGCGCGGCCGCGGGGCGTCTAGGTAATGGCACGTAACCCACTGAGGACTAAAATCCCTAGAAACAATCTTATCTCATCAACGCCTGTTTAGATTGGTTTACCTTTTTGATTTGAATATATCACAGTTTGCTTTGCAATGTGTACGAGCGCTGTTTCATCAAAAAAGAGATTCAGTGACAGAGGTAAGGTAACAGCATGCAACGGTAAGTGGCCAGTGTTGCGTTTTCGCAACATCAAAGTTTACGCACATGTCATGACCATGAAAGTTCAATCTAAGTAAAAAACCAAAAATAGCATCAAAGTAGATATCCTATAGAATATGTCCTGAAAAAACTGGACTAAAATATTGAAAATATACAGGTGAAACTTATTTATCATTCTTATCAAGTCCGGCCATGGCGAGTGTTGTTTGGACCGTGTTGACATAACCTCACCTGGACACCACAGATCATAACAGAAACAGATGATACCCTCCATACAGTTTCCATAGACCACTAAGAACACATTTGCGCCGCTCCCGTTGCGCAAATCACAATTGCATAAATACAAGGGCACTATTACGACAAGCGAAAATAATGTTGCGAAAACGCAACACTGGGCATATATGGGTTAAATTTTATTAAACGTCACTTTTAAAAATTTTAATTCTTTCTATAACTAATTATTATATTTCTCAATCATGCAAGATTCAATTCTTGAATCAAGACATTTTATTGAACTTATTTCATAAGAAACGAATATTTATTTTAATAAATATTATAAAATTGAGAATCTCACTGTGCAACAAAATTTGGGTTTTGCTCTGTCCCCCTAACGAAACCTATTTTTCTCGATCCCATGGGTGTTAAAACGAAGGAAAATCGCCGTCAAAACCCCACATCTTGGGCGGGAGGGCTATAAACCCGCCATTTTTGAATTTTCGCCAATTTTGCATACCTTTGATCGATTTTTCCAATTTTTCGGTACAAAAACCAATCGAACAAAAAAATCTAATTAATGCATCTGAAAGAGCATTACATTTGCTACAAATCCGTGTAATCAGATTCATTTTACTATATTTTTTTCTTTGGAATAATTACGCATATTCCGAAAAATTACCCTCAAAAATTGCCCAAAAAAATCGACTTTTCCTCAGTTTTTCCCTTATATATTCAAATCCAGGAATTCAATGTCAAATCCGTTTACATAGTCTTAAAGCGCATAAAATTTGCTACAAAATCACTGCAATATTCATCGTTCATTCAATTATTTGGCGTCGTCAGGTGCCATACAATGAGTGCTCAAAAACGTCAATTTTTGCGATTTTTCTCCTCATACAGACTACCATTCAAATCCAAATCGCTCCAGGTCAACCCTATGAGAAGAATGCACCACTTTTTTTGAAAATTGAAAATATGGCTGATGGGAAACAACAATTGAACACCTTGGAGCCCTCTGCTTTCCGAAAAACTCCAGATTTTGAGAGAAAATCATCTTTTTACATACTTCGAAAGAGCTTTCAATTTTCGCCTATTTTCTCTCGTTTTTTAATGCGGTGTTACCTATACTACGCCCTAATGAGCAAAGTTTCGCAATGATTGTGCGGAGCTAGACTTCGAATTTTTTGCTCCTCAGTGAAATACCGTATCTTAATGGTTTAAATTTGAAGGTTAAAGAAGGCATTTCATGTATTGGGTAATCGGGAGTTGTGTTAGGCTCAAGATTAGGTGGCCCTGAAAAGGGCTGTTTTGAAGGGGAAAAGAGAAAGGTTGTTTCATCTCCCACAAGGAATGGGCTGAGAATCAACAATTTTCATTTTTTTCAGGGATGATAGAGCTATGCGTAGGGAGTTTGAAAATGCTCATTTTTTTAGCCACCCCCCCCCCCACCGCAGAACCGGGGGGGGGGGGTCAATGGATAAACAATTTTTTGGCCATAACTTTAGAAAGCTTACCGATAACAATTTTTTTTTTTTTTTTTTTTTTTTTTTACAAGGAAAGAATCATTGAAATACCTGTCTATTGATGTATAACATGGGTAACAAATTGTAAAGCCTCCAATTTTCATCAAGATATTGCCTTTTCAAAATTTAGAAAATTTCAAAAATCGGATCTTTTACAATTCTCAATTCGGATTGCACGGAGGAAAACCAAAATCGCCCCAAAGAAATCTCTTGTCTTCCCAGTTGAAACGAGTCTACAAGATTGATTTCGGAAAATCGTTCGTCTTCGAGTTATGAAGTTTTAAAGTCAACCTCTATCTGCTAGGCAGCCATCTTTGGCAGTTAAAAAAGTTTCAAAGTGTCGGAAATCGCTATTCTTGCGTTTTCAGCGGTAACGTTGTTATCCGTTACCGTAACGACGAAGCCGAAAAAAATAATTCCTCCATTTGGAGTCGACCAAATTCTATGACAATTGAAAATTAAGGGCTTTTTAGGTCGCAGAATTAAATTCCACCATCAGGTTTGGGAAAATGTTAAATCCAAGATGGCTGCTTAGCAGATAGAGGTTGACTTTAAAACTTCATAACTCGAAGACGAACGATTTTCCGAAATCAATCTTGTAGACTCGTTTCAACTGGGAAGACAAGAGATTTCTTTGGGGCGATTTTGGTTTTCCTCCGTGCAATCCGAATTGAGAATTGTAAAAGATCCGATTTTTGAAATTTTCTAAATTTTGAAAAGGCAATATCTTGATGAAAATTGGAGGCTTTACAATTTGTTACCCATGTTATACATCAATAGACAGGTATTTCAATGATTCTTTCCTTGTAAAAAAAAAAAAAAAAAAAAAAAAAAATTGTTATCGGTAAGCTTTCTAAAGTTATGGCCAAAAAATTGTTTATCCATTGACCCCCCCCCGGTTCTGCGGTGGGGGGGGGGGGGTGGCTAAAAAAATGAGCATTTTCAAACTCCCTACGCATAGCTCTATCATCCCTGAAAAAAATGAAAATTGTTGATTCTCAGCCCATTCCTTGTGGGAGATGAAACAACCTTTCTCTTTTCCCCTTCAAAACAGCCCTTTTCAGGGCCACCTAATCTTGAGCCTAACACAACTCCCGATTACCCAATACATGAAATGCCTTCTTTAACCTTCAAATTTAAACCATTAAGATACGGTATTTCACTGAGGAGCAAAAAATTCGAAGTCTAGCTCCGCACAATCATTGCGAAACTTTGCTCATTAGGGCGTATAGTATAGGTAACACCGCATTAAAAAACGAGAGAAAATAGGCGAAAATTGAAAGCTCTTTCGAAGTATGTAAAAAGATGATTTTCTCTCAAAATCTGGAGTTTTTCGGAAAGCAGAGGGCTCCAAGGTGTTCAATTGTTGTTTCCCATCAGCCATATTTTCAATTTTCAAAAAAAGTGGTGCATTCTTCTCATAGGGTTGACCTGGAGCGATTTGGATTTGAATGGTAGTCTGTATGAGGAGAAAAATCGCAAAAATTGACGTTTTTGAGCACTCATTGTATGGCACCTGACGACGCCAAATAATTGAATGAACGATGAATATTGCAGTGATTTTGTAGCAAATTTTATGCGCTTTAAGACTATGTAAACGGATTTGACATTGAATTCCTGGATTTGAATATATAAGGGAAAAACTGAGGAAAAGTCGATTTTTTTGGGCAATTTTTGAGGGTAATTTTTCGGAATATGCGTAATTATTCCAAAGAAAAAAATATAGTAAAATGAATCTGATTACACGGATTTGTAGCAAATGTAATGCTCTTTCAGATGCATTAATTAGATTTTTTTGTTCGATTGGTTTTTGTACCGAAAAATTGGAAAAATCGATCAAAGGTATGCAAAATTGGCGAAAATTCAAAAATGGCGGGTTTATAGCCCTCCCGCCCAAGATGTGGGGTTTTGACGGCGATTTTCCTTCGTTTTAACACCCATGGGATCGAGAAAAATAGGTTTCGTCAGGGGGACAGACAGGCTGTTGCACAGAGATAATTGAGGTGTTTTATGTAAAAAGGGGTTCTTCGCGAAGAACCCCTTTTTGCGTAAAACACATTAATCGATTTGTCATATCAATAATAGTCTCTCACCAAACTCTCAGCGCAATATCTTGAAAACTCAGCGATTACTGGGTGTTTTCGTGAATCGAGACTTCGTTAAGTAAATGGGCGTTATGATGCAAGTTTCAAGTTCTCCAAAAATCGCCGAAAACTTAAGTTGAGGTTTTGAGGGCTTAGGAGTCGTCGGAGCGTAAAACCGCAAAGTATCATTCATGTTGGAAATTATTCCAGATCCACGGATAGTGTCTCAATTTTTCGATTCAATCGATAGTTCTCGATATATTTCGATATAAATGCATTTTGGGCTACATTTTTGGATATATCTGGCAACGCCGACAAGATATCTTAGAGTACTTTCTTTTGGGTGGAAGTACATACCACAAGGACTATCTCTGCCAAAAATCAGCTAATGCTTATTTTTTCCTGCTATTTGGTGGTATCTTTAAGGCGGCGAGACTCGTTTTACGTAAAAAGGGGTTCTTAGGAGTCAACTTCAAAATATTGTGTAAAAAACAGAAATACACGGATTTTGATTAACTTTAAGCCATTATGTCCGTAAAAAAACCTAGTTTTAGGGAAAAAAATTTACATTAGCCATCTAGATGGCCAGATCGGTAGATTTCAAGTTACAAAACTTTGAATGCGTTTTTCTTCCAATTACAAAACTGCAAACAACCCCGTTTTACATAAAACGCCTCAATTCTTCGAGTTCCAGCAGAAGTGAACCAACTATGTTGGAAATCTTTAAAAGTTGGTCACCTGGTTTTGCTGACTGTAGTAGATAACCCTTAAAATTTTTCTTTATACTTGCTCAACTATATTTACAGTTATTATTACAATTACAAACACAATCACAATTATAAGGTAATCAACCACAAACTGCAATTGAGGCGGCCCCTGCATTAACAGCTCATGCACGTATGTGCTGTTTTTACATTTACAAACTTGCTCGACCGTGATGAAGTGTTTTACTCTGCAAACTTCAAAACATGCGCAAGGTCTGATGCTACAGAATTTATTGTAAGAGCCACAGAACTTCTTTTGTTCTTTGAGGGGAACCGCGTGCAGTGAAGAGATAACATAATTGACAGTCGTAAGTACATTTTTAATGATTTTATAGTGAAAGATTGGCAGGGCCGGATTTAATGCGGGGCGACCGGGGCGCGCGCCCCGGGGCCCCCAGCACAAAGCAGGTCCTTTTTTGTATTGATGGTCCATGAACTTCCTTTTTTCTATCATTACAACCCTGTCAGCAAGAAGTCATGCCTACAATATTGTGACAAAATGTTAATATGTTGGAACATATTGTCATATGATGATAACATCATGTCAGCATGTTCTCAACATATTGTCAACATATATTTTTTCTAATTTCCATGTTTGTATATTGTGAGCATATTGTAAAAACATATTGTGAGCACGTGTTGGAGCATGTTGTCAGCATATTGTTAGCATCTTGTCAGCATATGTTGAAAATAAAAAGTATTTATACGGGATTTGCCTGCATCCAATGTATATTATCGTACTACGTGTAGTTGGTACTGAATTCCACTTAATTCAGACTGCATTACTTTTATTAGAGGCACTGTCTGTGGATGGAGGCAAACTTTGTATTTCGAGGTAATTTTCAGCTGCAATTTCATAGCCTTCCTGGGGCCATATCTTGTCTGATATCTTGAGAGGACCTATCTTACGCCCGGCCATGCGGCCGTGCGATAGTACATTGAGTAATTGAAGCCTCAAGGTATATTCGTTCCATGCAACGCTAGGATCCGATTAAGATTTCGTTCCCTGACTGATGAGTGGAATCGTTTGTATTTATACCAATGGACCATTTGCACACATTTTTTTTAATTCAGAATATGAAAGAGCTTGGTGCACTGAGTACTCAGGAATTTTTTCAAATTTTTTTGAGTGCGGGAACAGTGGAAAAAATTGATCCGAAAATTTCGAATTTGAATCGCGCGCCACGACCGAGTCGACCTCGTCCAAGGCAAAGGAGCACCCGGGAGCTCACCGGGGCATGTAAACAGAGCCGATTGGGAGCCGACCGGCGTGGCACCTAGCGGCAAAAGTTTGAACTACGTACGTCCTGATGAGCTGAGTTTATATACCTGAGTTTTGACCCTCATCTCCATCGGTCGATTGCTGCCTAGTGGTACAGTGCTGGCTCCCGGACCAGAAGATTGCTGGATCGATCCCCGGCTAGTCTCTTTTTTGTTTTGTTGTTTTTTTTTTTTTAATTTTCACAAAAATGCTTTGATGGTGTAGTTCGATGAAGGGCCGTTCAATTTTGAGGTTCTATTTACGTGATATCGACGAACTCCCATTGTGGTCCACCAAAGAAAAGCGGAGAAACCTGCCACTATCCCCAAAAAAAACCCCTTTTCCGAGTGCAGACAACCCCAAGTTAGATTATAAAAAAGACCGGGAGCGAGCGAAGCGAGCGGGAGGTAAACGCAGCGCGGAGCGCGCGTATTCGCCCGAAGGGCGTTACAACTCCCCTAAAATGCCAACAAATGTTATTTCTTTTATATCAATTCAAACAGCCCGCCAAATCGTGGCTCCCAATCGGCTCTGTTTACATGCCCCGGTGAGCTCCCGGGTGCTCCATCGCGTCCAAGGTATTGCATCATCCGACTCTTCCATCGCCGTAGACTCGCCGATCAGTATACGTTGCCCTATGCCACCTATGCTGTCGTGTGTTTACCTTGTGAAAATGCTCCTGCAATTTCCTATTTTGTTTACAAATTTTTGACGGAGAGTTAATTTAAAGTGTAGTTAAAAGGTCAGTTAGATTGTAAATGAAGTGAAACACCGGTATTTTTAAATTTTTTCTCGTTTTAATGGAGTTTACAAGTGAGTGTTTTCACTCCAGTCAGTGCTAGTTTAGATAATCTTCTAAACAGTGTATTAGGTACTGGTGTGAGTTTTGATCTCTCTGCGAGCTTGTCTTTCACAAAGGAGCCTTCTTTCATCCTTCAGTTTTATTTTCAAGTCAGCTTTTGATGTTTGAGAGTGATTTACTGCTAGTGTTTCACACCATTGCATCGGTCCTACTTCACCTGAATGGCATAGTGTACTATTTAAATTCTAAGCCATTGCTGTGGTTTGCCACCAGTTCTGTGCCAGAATTTCTAGCATGATTTGAGTTATTTTTCAAGCCAGTGTAGATACTTTCTGTAATTTCAAATTCTTAGTGCCCTTGATAAATATTGTAACTCATGAGATACTGTTTATAGTGCACTTGATTTTTTTTCCTGTATTTATCTGTACTCCTCCTTTAGGACTCACAGTACAATAGAATAGAACATTTTCTTATTAGTGAAAACTGATGTGACACAGGATGGAACGGGTTACTTGTGATTTCTCCCAGTTGGTATACAGTTACCGCAGTCAGGTGGATCAACTATTAAAAGCGGTTGGCTTGTTTACTCTGTTTCATTAGAATGCTCAAAGTCTAAAGGCAAACCGCAGTAAAAAAATGTAGCGTTCCATCGTGTTCCTAATGAGAAAAGTAGCCCAATCATCTCAATGCATAATATGCAGTTTTTTTGTTTGAAGCTAGCTTACTTTTGGCAACTGATTTACCGCCTGTTGGAGGATTAATCCTTTCCTGTCTTAACTTGATAAGTTAGTATCAGTTCTTTAGCTTAAAATATTGGTCCAGGTATATAAAACAAGAGTGAGAGTGAGTATGCAGAGCTAACAGTACATTTCTAACCACGGTAAAAAGGAACTAGCGCATCAAGTTTAGGGGTAAAGCCAGGAAACCTAATTTCTGGGCAGAAAATTTATTACTTTAAGGACTGCTACTGAGATCTAACTCTGAAACTTGAATTTTCAGCAGTGGCACTGCAAACCATTGCACAAAGTTAATGATTGGAAGGATGTAGGTATTTGTAAATGTTTAAGTGAATTCATTCTGAATGAGTAGGATTCCGATCGCACCCCTCCCATCTCTGCAAGGTTAATTCGATCATTAAAGGATATCAGCTCTTCTTGTTGGTGCATACATGATGTACTTATATGGAATAGGAAAGGATCCACTGAAACATGAGCTCTGATTAACAAAAGTTAACCTAAAACGATTACAGTGCAATGGTTTGCGACCCACCCTCAGGTTCATATTGATACAAAATTGATCGTAACATTTGTGTATGAAATCTACCCTCCGGTAGCTTGAATAAACTGCTACAAGGTTATAAGAAGTACAGATAAATACAGAAAAGAAAATCAAATTTCACCACAAGGTGCATACCTCCAGTAAATCATTGATAATCCAAAAATAGTTGCCGCTGTTCTGCGTTCCACCGATGAATTAACTTCAGACTGAGTTCCGCAAATGATAATCTTGGGATAAAGACTACCACTTAATGTAAATCAGACTTCGAAGTTGAACTTTAGTCAGTTTGTACACTTGAACTTGAAGAGATAAGTTGGTTTATTAACTATCAACATGTGTGCTTATGAGAGAGACGGAGAGGCAAAGTGCACTATAAAAAGTATCTCACGAGTTACGATATTAATCAAGGGCACTAAGACTTTGAAATTATAGAAAGTATCTAAATGGCTAGAAAAATAGCTCAAATCATGCTAGAAATTCTGGCACAGAACTGGTGGAATACTACAACACTGGCTTAGAATTTAAATAGGTTGAACTCTATACTATGGAGAGGTAGGACGCCGATGCAATGGTATGAAGCACTAGCAGTAAATCACTCTCAAACATCAAAAACTGACTTTAATGAAGAATTAATTAATTTAATGAAGTGTAATTAGAACATCAGCTGTTTGATCAATGCATCTTCCTAAAAGACAAGCTCGAAGAAAGATCAAAACAACTAACAAAAGTAGGTAATATAAATAGGTAGACTCCTCTGCAGAGAGCCGTGAGATTTTTTAGGGATGACCAGGGGATGACAAAAACACCGTAAACCGCTGCTGCAAGTTCGGAGTTCGGAGTCCTGATGCCAAAAGAGCCGTGAGATTTTTCTCTGATTTTTGGGATGACAGTATGATGACCAGATGATGACAGAACTCGACGAAAACCGCATTTTGCAAAGTGTGGGTTTTCTACGGAGTACGGTGCCTTCGTTTTATTTACGTTCCTTCTGACTCCGGATCACTGAAATTGAAATAGTGTGCTTGTCTTACAATTAAATTAAGTATACGCTAACTAAAATACCATGATTATTTTGTGTTATTTTACGCATCTAGCTGCTGCTGTCAATCATGGATGAAAATGTACTTTTACTGTTACGAAGTACTTACCTACATATATTTGAATTTGAATTTATTTATTTGAAACCAATTTAAAAAAAAAAAAAAAAGTAAAGAAAGGAAAGTTTCCCCTGCCACGAGCTAGCTCGAGTGGCTGGTTCCCTAAAACATAAATTAACAGCAAAGAAATAATATTGAAGTAAAGGTTTCAAAAATATGAAATAAAATTAAAATCACAACGAAAATTATAAATTATAAAAAAAAAAATATCCAAATTTTCATGTGTGAATTCCATTGTGAATTCAGTGGTGATAGCGATAGTTTGTAAATTTTCCTAACACATATTAGAAAGGAAAATAATTCCATGGCGATTTGAGAATTTACGGTTTTTTTTTGTCTTCCCTAAAAAAATCTCACTAAATCATTCCTAATTGTAATTGTCAAAATTAAACGTAGTGTGCGAGATTCGAACCCCCGACCCCAAAATAAATATAGGTGACACAACTGTGCATCCTACCACATGCGCCAAGCGGGCTCCTCCAAGAAAAGCCAAAAATATAATTTATAAGGCAACTTAATGGCACTTCGTAGTTCAGACTTCCGCTGCTAGGTGTCACGCCTGTTTATGTCCACCGTTGAACAAGACAGCACACATCGCCGAAGTTTCTGTCATCTGTGTCATCCCAACTTTTTTCACGGCTCTCTGCGTATCGTAAAAACCAATATAAATACACTGTTTTGAAGGTTATACCAGCAACAGCTGCTGGTGTGACAACACTCACTTGTAAACTCCGTTAAAACTAGAGAAAATGTAAGAATACCGGCGTTTCACTTCATTTACAAGCTAACTGACCTTTCAACTGCACTTTAAATTAACTTTCCGTCAAAAACTAGTAAACAAAATAGGAAATTGCAGGAGCATTTTCAAGAGGTAAACACACGACAGCATAGGGCAACGTACACTGATCGGCGAGTCTACGGCGATGGAAGAGTCGGATGATGCAACTCTACGGCAAGGCGGCGCAGTAGCCAATCAGAAGCGCCCAAACTTGAAATCACTTAAAATGACTTTTTCGCAGCTTTACGTCCAACTTTCGCGATTTTTGAGGACGCCATCGTTCTTCTCGTGAAATTTCCCCCAAGAATAATTTTACTTCAGGCTAATCCCAGGAGCATGCAAATGGTCCATTAGGTGGAAAAAGTTGTTCTTTGGATATATTGAGGTGGTCTTAAAATTATAATAGCCGCTAAAGTTATCAAAATGAATAATTTTTTTTTATAGTACCATGTGGGAGGAATACAAATAAATAACTTTGCTCCATCAAACTTTACGTAAGACTGTTTTTGAGCTTTTGAGAGGAAAATCTCGCACTTTTGTGTAGAAATTATTGAAACATCTTCATTATACGTACAGGGAGTGTCCCAGACCTACTGTACCAGGCCTTTTTCTCAGCCGATACTCAACATACAGAGCTGAAAATTGGTGTATTTATGTATTATGACGAGAAAAATTCAAAGTGTGAGGTTTCAAAGCCCCCCGATTATTTTTTTAGGGGGGGGGAGTTTGGGGGGTCGACCCCTTTTTGGTATTGGGGATTCCCCCTTTAAAAGCGAAATAAGTTAAAAAATTGAGTCAGATTGGTACTCCTAATCCTACAATACAAGACTTTTGGTATGTCAACTGAAAATCATTTTTGGGCCCCTCACCCCCCCCAAATAGCCCCCAAGCATAAATAACCAATTGGTGCAAGAATTATTGTCGTAAAATCTCCGGAAAAATTTCTGAACGGGGGTATTTTAGGTCAAAGAGCTCAAATTTGATGTTTTCAAAAGCCTCCGACTACTTACGGGGCTATTTGGGGAGGCTTAAAAATGATTTTGAGTTGACGAACCAAAGTTTACCTTGTTTTATAGTTGTTGATTAGGAGTACCAATTTGACTCAATTTTTGCACTTCTTTCGCTTTTGAAGAGGGGATCATTGGTACCGTAAAGGGGTCAACCCCCCTCCCACCCCTCCCCTTCCCACCCCTCCACCTCCCCCCTCAACCCCCCAAAAAATAATCTGGGGTCTTAGCAACCTCAAACTTTGAATTTGTCTCGTCAAAATACGTTCGTATGCCAATTTTCAGTTATTTGTGTTGAATAGCGGCTGAGAATAGGCCACGCTCTTGGACACATTGTCTAGAATAAAATTTCCTCAATCTTATTTTAGAAATATTCTACCAAAAACATTGCATTTTATTATAGTTATTATATTATTTGCTCTTTATTAATTAATAAATAAAAACCACTTTTAAAAGACGTCGCAGCAATTATTCAGCGTAGATAAATACACGAATAAATACATATAAATAATAATCTAATTTAGCAACATATTAAGAGCATATTATAAGCACGTTTTGGGTATATTGTGTCCAATATGTTGTATAATATACATAGCATCTGTCATGAAATATGAAATCAACATTATTGTAAATATTATCAACACGTGTTAAATCATGATGGAGCAACATATTGAGAGCATATTTTAAGCATGTTTTGGGTATATTGAGTCCAATATGTTGTATAATATACATAGCACCAGTCATGAAATATGAAAGCAACATTATTGTAAATATTATCAACACATGTTAAATTATGATGAAGCAAAATATTGAGAGCATATTCTAGGCATGCTGTAAGCACATGCAACCTCCAAAAATGCTCAGAATATGTGGCTGTGAATGTTGAGAATATTTTTTCCCATGACATATTCCATGTATGATGTGAGCATGTTGTCGACATGACTTTTGCATACTGTAACAGTCAGGCATTGTTGGAAGTGAAGCTTTTTGTAAAATAACCCTTAAAAAAAGAAAGAACTATTAAAAAATACCAACGAAACTTTAAAAATTATTAACGACTCTTTTATCAGGGCAATAGTTTACTTCATTTACTCGATATGCCTTTAAAAGTAGCGACTTTATAATTTATTATTCCTAAGATTTACCGGATGGGGGGCCCCACCAAAGGTCCGCCGCCCCGGGCCCCCCTGCAACCTAAATCCGGCCCTAGATTGGGGACATCCACGGCCGAGGGACATCTTGAGTCCCATACATGAAAGGATCTGTGGCAAAAATGTCTTCGGTCTATGGTCATGTGACCAGGTGAGGAAGAAGGAGAAGAAGAAGAAGAAGAATAATAAGAAAGAGGAGGAGGTGGAGAAGAAGAAGAAGACGGAGGAGGAGGAGAAAAAGTAGGAGAAGAAGGAGGAGAAGAAGAAAAAGAAGCGGCCCTTACCCAGATAGACTTTAGAGGCGTCCCTCTACAGCATACATGCACGGTGCTTACATCAGCAAGGTCTCCTTTCCTTAAGGTGTTCATTAGGTACTTCTCTGAAAAAAAAAAAAATCAAATTTTGCCACAAAGTATGTCTTACAAGAAAATGATGTACAGTTTATGATAAGTAGATAGATATTTTAAATCCGACGGTCAACTTATGGAGGAAAAGCACAGAGAGCGCGCTTCCTTGAGTTCCGCGACAGAAGCGTGACGAGGTTTTCGTGGTGGGTGGTGGGGGGGAGGGGACAAGATTGCAGTTTTGCCACCCTCCGCGAATCGCCGCCGCCCTTCAAAAGTATGAGTTTGATGACCTTTCTTTTTTGCGCTTGTTCACCCTATGATGTTGTCGCCCCCGGATTGTGCCGTCCAGGGGAAGGAAACCCCCCTCCGAACAATCCATTGCATTGTCTCTGACTGGAGTTTCGCCTCTGTTCCCCTTCTTATGCTATGATATGCTGTGATCGCTTGGGGATCGATTAAGGGTCGTTTACCGGATTTTATGGAGGTTTTTTTTTTTTTTTTTTTTTTTTTTGGTAAAACGAGGATCGTCGGCACCGGTATGTAGATTCAACACAGGTAACTGCGAAAAAATTTTGAACGAAGCTGAGTCCTTCCATGTCTCATCAAGAGTCACTATTGGCTCTTGATCATCTTCGTGAAGGCTGATTCCGCCTTTGTGGTTGCCGATGCCGCCTTGGTGGTGGCCGATGCCGCCTTTGTGGTGGCAGATGCCGCTCCTTTGTGGTGGCAGATGCCGCCTTTGTGGTGACCGATGCCGCCTTGGTAGTAGCCGATAAAAAAAAAAATCAGTGGTGTAATCTCAGTGGTGTAAAAACCAGGAAAATTTTCTTAAAAACCAATGTCCCCATAAGGTATGTAAAAAAAACGACGTAAGAGAAACAGGCATTAAATTCTTTAACAAACTCCCTGAAGGCCTAAAACTAGCATTATTAGACTCAGGAAACTGAGTCTTCTTGAAAAATCTCAAGCAGTTTTTCATCGAACATGCATTTTACCACGTCAATGAATATTTTGAATCTTAAAACTTGCAATATATGTTATCCTTAATTAATCTTTTTACTATGATCATGTTAACTCTTTGTTTTTGTTGTTTTGCGTAATATTTACTTTATTTCTGGAATGACTTGTACTAAGCCTTTTCTAAGGCTAAACTGTACCAAATAAATAAAATAAAAAATAAAAATCTTAAAAGTAACATACAGAAAATTCAAGGAGCGCAAAAAAAAAAAAAAAAATAATATTTGAAAGAACTCCTGGAATTTCACGAATTTTATTTCAAACATAAGCCGTAGAGTGACTCTGTAGGTACATACCTAACCCTTTTGAGCGAAAAACTGCGTAGATTTCTATTTTTTGGTTTTGACAAGATGTTGATGAATATATCGTTGGCGCAGCAAGACCGTACAGACAATGCAGGAAGTGCCGTACTGCCGTCATTTTAAATATCGCGCTTAAAAGATGCTCAGTGCTCGGCGCTTGACGGATCTTGGAGCACCAACAGTGCAGAAAAAAAGAGTAGCTGTTGAACCTAGTTCGAAACCTGCGAATAAAGATGTGTATAGTGTATTCATTTTCCCCTATACAAATTACAAAGACTTCTAATACTATCCTTTGTACATTTAGCCCGAAATAATATCCCCGAAACTATTTTGCCCAAAAGATTTATCGCGAGGAACTGAGAGTCCCTGCTGCCGCCATTACCAAAACATCCCTCTAAAAAGTCTTTGGAATCTATGGTAGGAGGCCTTCTTTGGTAGTCTTTGTCTTTTAACCTCAAAACTCGGAATTGTCATGAGTCATGTTGTTATTCTCTGATGATGTGCATCGTCGTGTTCTCTTTTCATTGAATAAGAAATTACTTGAATTACTTATTATTCTATGCTTTTTCAAGGTACCTAGATAAAACATTGTCTCATCTAACTTGGCTCTATTTACCTAGACTTTTTTTTTACCGCTCGAACCAACTCAAACCCGAACGTTAAATATAGTGGACATAATTGAACATAGGCTCGAAGTCTTTTCGTTGCATCGTCTGAAAATGGAAGAGTTTTAATTTTAATGTAAACATGAATTGTCTTCTTTCACTTCAAAGCTCACCCATGCTTTGCTGATTGTGATCTGTAGCACTTGTCATAAAAGTTATCTATTCGTCCAAGCGGCCCACGTAAGTTGGTACGTATCTATCTCTGATGAAAGTGAAAATCTCAAAAAATGAGGCTTTTAGTGCTGTGACTATCTCTCAAAGAACAACACAAGGATAATTTTGACCGTAAGGCGAAAAGAAAGTTAATCCTTGTTCTCACCCGAGATTCATATAAGGGATACTTACTTGTCCGAAAGCTCAACAGGTTAAGCTATTAATCCCTGCCAAAATAAGACTGGTGCCTCATTAGCAGACCGATCTTTGAAATCAGTGGATAAAACTGGTCGACTGGATAAATGAAGGGGCTATTGGTCCCTCTAAAGTGATAATCGAAAAATATACCTCTGTTACCATGTATCCCTCTGCTTCATGCGACAAGCTATCGGCTGCTAGAAACAAGCCGATAAAACCCGATAGAGGCCGTTTCAGATAACTTCAGTTCTGACAGCTCATTGTTTACATGAGTAAAAACGTTGATGCCGCTCACTGCGTGAATCACTAGAACTTTTTGCAACAATGTAGACTCTGTTAACTAACGTATTTTGTGAATATTAACATTAAAGCGTAATTGAAGACTTGATATCGTCCTTCCGCGCATGTAAAGAAAGAACTGTCAGAACCGAAGCTATCTGAAACAGCCTCTAGCATATCAAATGTATCGGAGGGATACTTGCTTACAGAGGTATATTTTTCGATAAACACTTTACAGGGACCAATTGCAGCCCTCCATCCATCCATTCTGCGGACCACCGCAGGTACTTTTATCATCTAGTTTACCTCACTCAAATAAAAAGAAGAGAAATTTTCTCATAACGGTAATAATTGTTGCTAAGGGTTACCAACCGTTTGATCATGATAGAGGCTGTTCCAGGACAGTTGGCTGATGATAGTTCGGCTTGTTACTGCTCTGCGGGAGAGTTGGTGTTTCTATCTGACTTCGATGCACGGAAAACCCGGCGAGCTGTCATCTTCCATCTTTTGTGAAACGACCTCTACCCATGATCTCTATACCTAGATAGTTTTAGTGCTGATGTCATCCTGTAAGAATGTTTGTTAATCTTTGCTTACTATCTCCTCACTTAGGGATGGCAATACTTGACAGTAGTATAGACACAGAATACTCTAATCAGAACGGAAACTCCCATAAGAGCCAATGGAAACAAGATTTGGAATTTACAAGCACAAACTGGCAACTGTGCCTACTCACTTCCCAAGATTGCGGTCGTGCTTCTTCAAGCTATACAACCAATCACAACCTGGCCAGTTGCCGAATATTGCCGAAAGTACTCACTTCCCAACATGGCGGCCCGAAGTAAAGAATGTTTCAAAATGAATGGGTCTGTTGCAAACTTTTGCTACAGCGCTGTAGAGTGTGCAATCAATTGTAAAATCGCCTGAAAAGTCCAATGATGGCATCAGAAAGCAATGAAATGCAACAATAAACTCACAAAATGCGTTTAATGAAATCCAAGATGGCGGCAAAATATCGAGCAATCTGTATGCATGCACCACGAACATTCAAGGATAACATAACCTCTACCTGCAGTGAGGTTGTCAAAGTTGGCAATTCTTGGATGATCACGGTGCATACATTCAGATTCCTCGATATTTTGCCGCCATCTTGGATTTCGATAAACGCCTCTTGTGAGTTTAATATTGTATTTATTGACTTTATGATGTCACCAATGGACTTTTCAGGCGATTTTACATTGGAGTTAACACTTTTTATCGCTGTAGCAAAAGTTTGCAACAGACCCATTAGAGTTTCCGTTCTGATTAGAGTATTCTGTGGTATCGATACTGGCGATCGGCATCAATACTGGATTCGAAACGTATGTATTGATACTGGAACTGAAACATACATATTGATACTAGTGTTGGGTATTGATACTTGCAAGTATCAATACTTTCTTAGAAATAGGAAATCAGCGGCTGCTGCACGCGCATCTTGTTCTGAGTGCATAATTTTAATTCTTGCGCTCTCCTATCACTAAAGCATTTAAGCATTTACAGTCTAAATTTTTGGAGGAAAACTTATCTCCATATATTTGGCTTAAGGTGATTCTATGGCCAACTCCCGAAAATTTTAATCCGATAGATGGCGTCACTTGTCGCTGGCTCCAAAAATAGCCATTTTTTGACGGTTTTCGGCTGATTTCTCTGAAAAGACGAAAAATCGGAATATCAGCACCTGCTTAATTTTTTGCTTGATTTTTTGAGCCGTAATCGGGCTAAATTGTTTCTAAAATAAAGGCGAAAGTATGCAAAGAAAAAATCACGTGTAATTTGGAGTTGTATGAGTAAAGATTACAGGTTTCTGTTTCACCTGTAATCTTTACTGATACAACTGCAAATTACACGTGATTTTTTCTTTGCATACTTTTGCCTTTATTTTAGAACCAATTTGGCCCGTTTACGGCTCAAAAAATCAAGCAAAAAATTAAGCAGGTGCTGACATTCCGATTTTTCTTCTCTTATTCGTGTGTTCAGAGAAAACAGCCGAAAACCGTCAAAAAACGGCTCTTTTCGGAGCCAGCGACACGTGACACCATCTATCGGATTAAAATTTTCGGGAGTTTGCCATAGAATCACCTTAAGTTAGATGGAAAAATTAGAAACGCATCAAACATTTTTAATTATTTTATTTATATGCATTCAAAATATACAAATAAAACACTGGAAATTCCAGAATTGAATCCAGTTTTTGTGTGGAGCATCAATTCAGTATCACCATCCCTACGTCACACTCATGCTAGGTGCCTCACTGTATAATGCATATTATTTGACTTATATTTAGCGTAAGCATAAGCGCTCTGTTGATTTTCAATTTTAGGGTTAACTCACAAGTTATGCCCCAGAAATCCAAACTGAAGCCTCTAGACACTCTTCCGAATTGAATCAAGTCAGCCCAAAGGATTCTTCTGTATTAGGGTGAGTATGTTTAAATTCATTTGGTAGCATGCAGTTCGAAAGCAGGCACCACTACTTGTCAGACCCCGATACTCAAATTGGTCCTGCTCTATTCCTATACCTGTCCATTGGGTTGGCACCAGGGAGTCGAACCGAACCGCTGAAAAATTTGAACCGAACCCTGAACCTTATTTTAAAATGGCCTGAACCCGAACGGAACGCTAACTTGAAATTAAGACAGTGTGAACCAATCAAAAAACCGACCTGTCCAAATGGCCAAGAAGTGACAAAAGAATCCTGAGTCTTAAATAGTTTTTGTAGGATCTTTTTGTGAAAAAATAGTTATTTAACAAATCAATCTTCATTACTATCGAACAGCCAGAAGCTGTGAAAGAAAAGAAGTTTTGCCTGCAAGTTTGTTTCTGTCAGGATAGCAACACTGACTTAGCCAATGCAGGTGGAAAGCAGACATTTGTTGCCAGCAATGAATTTGGAAACAAAACAAGAAATTTGTCATTCCACTCCTCCGAAACGGTAAATGAACCTTTAATTCTGCCGAACTGGCTTTGAACTGGTTCAAAAACCTAAAATGTTGCCAAACCAAATCGCGAAGTGAAACTTCACACGTTAGAGGAGGACCATTTTGAGTAATGGGTTCTGACAAGTAGCTTTGCGTGCTACTGATCCGCATCAAAACGCATCGGTGAGCGGTTGGTCTGCACAGAAATTCGACTCGTTGCTACTCAACTGCTCACCGATTTGCTTTGATGCGGTTTGGTAGCATGTACAGCTTCTTGTCAGAGCCTGTTATTCAAAATGGTCCTGCTCTAATTGGAACTGCAAACCGAAATTTAGGCTACTGTTTGAATCCGAACCGAAGCTGAACCCATCATTGGCCAATTCGACTCCTTGGTTGGCATGCGTGTAGCAATCAGGTTATTTTTTGTCAAATGAGTGGCTCAAATTTAAATAAGAGCCGAGTGGAAATATGTGATCACATGGAACCTAATATAGTTTTGAGTCAACTAATATCATCTATAGACCATATAGGAATTTATAGTCAGGGGAAAATAGCTCAAATAAGGGGCTAACCCGGAATAAATTGCAACAGAAGCTTTTATGCCTGGAAGTTGCTCATTGATACTATCTAAAGAACATATAAAAAGTTCGCCAAAATCCGAGTACGGGAAAGGGGGTTTTGCCCCCCTTTTTACCCCAAATTAGAGGATTTTTACGTCTTTTTTCACGGTTTTCCTCAATTTGCGCCGAAACTACCACTCCAACGCAAAAATTGGACTCGACTAATTTTAAAGAGGGTAAAATTTCCTACAAGATGGTTTAATCGGATCAAAATTTCAGTCACCCGGACGGCGGGAAACAGCTGATTTTCATTTCGCGGAAATTCGAGACTTCGCGGAAAAAACGCGTTTTTCGGCGATTGCTCGAGTAATTTGACTTCCGCAGCAACGAATGCGGAATAATCGTATTCTAGACACCAAATACGTATTACAGGGGTCTATATTGAATATAATGGAGGTGTGGAGGGACCAAGGTCCCCCTTGACCCCCCCCCCCCCCCGACCCGACCCGACTCTCAATACAGAACAAATAGAGCACAAATTCTCCACAAACTTTGAAGTAATTAACTTTTTTCTCGTCAAATGTATTGTTCATTTTTTGACTTTGCGTAATTGGATCAACTGCACCCCCCCCCCCCTTAAGAGGCCTGGCATTCGTGAATGCTCAATTTACCTCCTTTTTCCGGGGAGAAACGTACACATTTTGACCAAGTAGGAATTAATTGTGGTCTTGGCAACCGCTACAAACGTCGCGTCAGTACATGGCAAACCATTTTTTTTGCAGCTGCAATGCATAATGTCACACTGTTTTCAACATTTACAGTGGTCGACTAATGAAAGAATTTAAGGAGCAGAAGGGCGAAGGCCTATCCGTGAGTCTAGGTAGATATTTTTTGCTCTCGGTGATCCATCCCCATGAGATGGCATCTAGGTCCAGGTCGTTTGTGTCCATCCACTCCTGAATTTCAAAATAAGCTCGCTAAGAGTGATACTTGACGGCCGGTGAAGTGGGTGGTAATTTTTCGGTTGGACGAAAGTCTTGGTTGAGGTGACCTTTCCTTTATAGAGACGGAAACGTAGAAGCTCTATCGTATCGTCTTTTTTGCCTCCATAAAATTGAAGAATCGCCGATTTACCTGCATTTTCAATATCCGAAAGGGTTTTCTTCGGGGCACAAAATACATCAGCACATTTTTGCAGCTCTCCATTAACTGTCACAAGTCACTTGAAAGGGGTAATTTTGCCAATTCCAAAAATGTGCGATGTTGAGTTACAGCCTAAAAACTTCCGAAATCCACTCCTAAACTCAATAAACGCTTTCATTTGCGCGAGCGTAATGGTGGCTGAGGGCAGTAATAATGAGAGATTCTCATCTAACAATACTGTAACTCCATCAAGAAGTGACCAGTAAGAGACAACTTTCATGTGACACCGGTGTCACTAGGTGTCGTGGTACCATTCATCCGATGTGGATCACTACTCTGGTGACTAATTACTCTGTGAATCATCGGTGTCAGAATAAGGAGAGTGAAAAAATTAAGATAGGAATCTCCCATTATTACTGCCTTCAGCCACCATTACGCCCTCGCAAATAAAAGCGTTTATTGAGTTTAGGAGTGGATTTCGGAAGTTTTTAGAGCTGCCATCGTTGGTTTTGGGGGTTTTGGCACCAGAATCGACTATTAAGTCGCTTTTTGCAAAAGTGTGCAACAGCCCCATTGGTGAAAATTCAGATCTTTACTGGTGTTATTGCTTAATAGATCCTTAGGTAGCAGTTTTCAATTGAACTTAAAAAGTGATGTTCAACGTCAAAAAAACATAAAAACATGACGTAGGTAAGTGCGTAAAATTCAAGAGTAAATTGGAGCCGATCTTTACAAGAGTCTCATTTTCCTCCGTGCTTCATAGGCTGTGACTCAACATCGCACATTTTTCGAATTTTCAAAATTACCCCTTCAAGTGACTTGTGACAGTTAATGGAGAGCTGCAAAAATGTGCTGATGTATTTTGTGCCCCGAAGAAAACCCTTTCGGATATTGAAAATGCAGGTAAATCGGCGATTCTTCAATTTTATGGAGGCAAAAAAGACGATACGATAGAGCTTCTACGTTTCCGTCTCTATAAAGGAAAGGTCACCTCAACCAAGACTTTCGTCCAACCGAAAAATTACCACCCACTTCACCGGCCGTCAAGTATCACTCTTAGCGAGCTTATTTTGAAATTCAGGAGTGGATGGACACAAACGACCTGGACCTGGATGCCATCTCATGGGGATGGATCACCGAGAGCAAAAAATATCTACCTAGACTCACGGATAGGCCTTCGCCCTTCTGCTCCTTAAATTCTTTCATTAGTCGACCACTGTAAATGTTGAAAACAGTGTGACATTATGCATTGCAGCTGCAAAAAAAATGGTTTGCCATGTACTGACGCGACGTTTGTAGCGGTTGCCAAGACCACAATTAATTCCTACTTGGTCAAAATGTGTACGTTTCTCCCCGGAAAAAGGAGGTAAATTGAGCATTCACGAATGCCAGGCCTCTTAAGGGGGGGGGGGGGGGGGGGGGTTTCAGTTGATCCAATAACGCAAAGTCAAAAAATGAACAATACATTCGACGAGAAAAAAGTTAATTACTTCAAAGTTTGTGGAGAATTTGTGCTCTATTTGTTCTGTATTGAGAGTCGGGTCGGGTCGGGTCGGGGGGGGGGTCAAGGGGGACCTTGGTCCCTCCACACCTCCATTATATTCAATATAGACCCCTGTAATACGTATTTGGTGTCTAGAATACGATTATTCCGCATTCGTTGCTGCGGAAGTCAAATTACTCGAGCAATCGCTCGAGTTTCGTCTCGAATTTCCGCGAAATGAAAATCAGCTGTTTCCCGCCGTCCGGGTGACTGAAATTTTGATCCGATTAAACCATCTTGTAGGAAATTTTACCCTCTTTAAAATTAGTCGAGTCCAATTTTTGCGTTGGAGTGGTAGTTTCGGCGCAAATTGAGGAAAACCGTGAAAAAAGACGTAAAAATCCTCTAATTTGGGGTAAAAAGGGGGGCAAAACCCCCTTTCCCGTACTCGGATTTTGGCGAACTTTTTATATGTTCTTTAGATAGTACCAATGAGCAACTTCCAGGCATAAAAGCTTCTGTTGCAATTTATTCCCGGTCAAACCCTATTTTCCCCTGACTATTAGCAATTATGAGGTTTGGTCTCAGTACTGATTGAGTTTGTGTTTGTATGTGGGTGCCTGTAAGAGTCACCCAGTTTTCAGACTTTCTAAACCCTTTCTCGCATGAAAATTCACCTATTATATGCACTAATCTCTTTCCATTTCACTCCATTTGTTCTTTATCCAATGACTTAAGGTGAAAGAACCAGTTAGAGACACCCCCTAGGAATGGCACTAGTGTGAGACACCCTAAATTTCTAAATTCTTTTGCCACAAATGCACAATTTTTCGGACTTGGAAGTGATATTGAAATGCTTATAACATTGAAATAGCAGAACTTGGAAGTAATTTTAAGTCCTAACTAGCTTTCTCTTTTCAGATCAGGGCATCAGCTTTTTGGGGTGTCTGTCTTTGGTAATGTTCTGGGTGTCATAACTGGTGCTTTCACCTTATCTTCAACTGCAAACATTTTTAATGGTTTTCTGTAAACATTATTTAATGGTTTTCTGAAAACATTATTTAATGGTTTTCTGAAAACATTAACATTTTTGACTAATTTAAAATATATCGGGAGGGATTAAAAACTATTTTTTATTGAATTCAGCAAGCAATGGTAGGTATTTTTCAGTTTCGTAAATACTTTTTTGTCGGGTACTCCACAACTCCAGAAGCTCAACCCTTTAAATTGTTACTCCTAAAAGTGGCATTATTACATTTATGAGGATGGGTTGAAATTGGCCTTTTTAAATTAAGATCTACCTCTCCTCTCTCCACACTACCTGCAGCCCCCTCTACCCTCCAATTCCTTATCTTTTATGAACATCTAAAGCACTTCATCATTTGTTGATTTCTTAGAATTATTTCCTTATTCTGAAACAAAAGATTTGTTCAATGTTGAAAAATAATTTCAAATTGTCGCCAAATTTGATTCCAATATTTGACTGCTCATAAGCAGTTTCACCAAATACTATAAGAAATTGCGTCACTTCTACCATGATTTCTTTGGACGCTTGTCTGATGTAGGGTACAGTGGGTCTGTTACGTATTTTTGCTACAACAATTTAAAACCTTGATTCTTAAGTCAAATTTGGCAAAAATAATGATGTACTCCTTATAAACGTTCAAAAACCATTCATTAACTCAGGTAATCACATCAAGTTTACGTGTATTTGTGAACACTAAACAACATCCTAACCACAAAAGCATGGAATTTCCTTCTAAATACTTGATTTATTGGCTGTATTTGCTGGTCTTTTCTGGTTTGTCAAAGATCACAAAATAATACAAGAATTGTATTCATCTAAACAAAACTTTCAAATGTTTGTAAGTTCTGTTGATGTTTAAATGAACACAGTGGTTCTGTCTGTGTAGTTGTATGTTGGTGATAAAAGTGCCTAGTGTAGCGCGGGTTGTTTGAAGTGGAAGTGATTTCCTGAGTTGATGAGTGGATTTTGAAAGTTTTTAATGTTGGCATCGTTACTTTTGCCGAAGCAATGTGTCATACTAATAAAGCCATGTTTAATGACAAATCATTTGCATGCACTTACTGCAATGCAAAGTTTTCTCAAAAGGGCCACATGATCGAGCATATCAGAAAACATACCGGTGAAAAACCATTTGAATGCACTCACTGCAATGCAAAATTTGCTCGGAAGAGCGATCTGAAGCTTCACATCAGAACACATACCAGTGAAAAACCATTTGAATGCACTCACTGCAATGCAAAATTTGCTAGAGAGAGCAATCTGAAGCGACACATCAGAACACATACCGATGAAAAACCATTTAAATGTACTCACTGTATAGCAAAATTTTCTGTAAAGAGCAATCTGAAGAAGCACATCAGAACACACACCGGTGAAAAACCATTTGAATGCAGTCACTGTAATGCAAAATTTGCTCAGAAAAGCCATATGAAAAGACACATCAGAACACACACTGGTGAAAAACCATTTGAATGCACTCACTGCAATGCAAAATTTGCTGGAGAGAGCAATCTGAAGCGACACATCAGAACACACACTGGTGAAAAACCATTTGAATGCACTCACTGCATAGCAAAATTTACCATAAAGAGCCATCTGAAGAAGCACATCAGAACACACACCGGTGAAAAACCATTTGAATGCAGTCACTGTAATGCAAAATTTGCTCAGAAAAGCCATATGAAAAGTCACATCAGAACACACACTGGTGAAAAACCATTTGAATGCACTCACTGCAATGCAAAATTTGCTAGTATGAGCATTCTGAAGCGTCACATCAGAACACACACTGGTGAAAAACCATTTGAATGCACTCACTGCAATGCAAAATTTGCTCACAAAACCGATCTGAAGCGACACATCAGAACACATACCGGTGAAAAACCATTTAAATGTACTCACTGTATAGCAAAATTTTCTGTAAAGAGCAATCTGAAGAAGCACATCAGAACACACACCGGTGAAAAACCATTTGAATGCACTCATTGTAATGCGAAATTTGCTGACAAGAGCAAAATGAAGAGTAACATCAGAACACACACTGGTGAAAAACCATTTGAATGCACTCATTGTAATGCGAAATTTGCTGACAAGAGCAAAATGAAGAGTCACATCAGAACACACACTGGTGAAAAACTATTTGAATGCACTCACTGCAATGCAAAATTTGCTCGGAAGAGCGATCTGAAGCTTCACATCAGAACACATACCAGTGAAAAACCATTTGAATGCACTCACTGCAATGCAAAATTTGCTAGAGAGAGCAATCTGAAGCGACACATCAGAACACATACCGATGAAAAACCATTTAAATGTACTCACTGTATAGCAAAATTTTCTGTAAAGAGCAATCTGAAGAAGCACATCAGAACACACACCGGTGAAAAACCATTTGAATGCAGTCACTGTAATGCAAAATTTGCTCAGAAAAGCCATATGAAAAGACACATCAGAACACACACTGGTGAAAAACCATTTGAATGCACTCACTGCAATGCAAAATTTGCTAGTATGAGCATTCTGAAGCGTCACATCAGAACACACACTGGTGAAAAACCATTTGAATGCACTCACTGCAATGCAAAATTTGCTCACAAAACCGATCTGAAGCGACACATCAGAACACATACCGGTGAAAAACCATTTAAATGTACTCACTGTATAGCAAAATTTTCTGTAAAGAGCAATCTGAAGAAGCACATCAGAACACACACCGGTGAAAAACCATTTGAATGCACTCATTGTAATGCGAAATTTGCTGACAAGAGCAAAATGAAGAGTCACATCAGAACACACACTGGTGAAAAACCATTTGAATGCACTCATTGTAATGCGAAATTTGCTGACAAGAGCAAAATGAAGAGTCACATCAGAACACACACTGGTGAAAACCCATTTGAATGCACTCACTGCAATGCAAAATTTGCTAGTATGAGCATTCTGAAGCGTCACATCAGAACACACACTGGTGAAAAACTATTTGAATGCACTCACTGCAATGCAAAATTTGCTCACAAAACCGATCTGAAGAAGCACATCAGAACATTTACTGGTGAAAAATCATTTGAATGCACTCACTGCGATGCAAAATTTGCTCGAAAGAGCAATCTGAAGTCTCACATTAGAACACATACCGGTGAAAAACCATTCGAATGCACTGATTGCAATGCAAAATTTGCTTGGAAGAGCGTTCTGAAGAATCACATCAGAACACATACTGGTGAAAAACCATTTGAATGCACTCACTGCAATGCAATATTTGCTCGAGAGAGCGCTCTGAAGCGACACATCAGAACACATACAGGGACAAAACCATTCGAATGCACTCACTGCAATGCAAAATTTGCTCGTAAGAGCAATCTGAAGAAGCACATCAGAACACATACCAGTGAAAAACCATTTGAATGCAAAATTTCATCAAAATCACTCTCTAAGCTTATTAGAACACATGCTGGTGATGAATGATTTGAATTGCACTCTCTGCAATGCCAAGTGTTCTCATCTAAAGAATTCAGCTTACCTTGCTGTTCAGAAGACATACAATGCCATGCGAAAGAATCTTTTCAAGGCATTCTCAAAGTTCACTCACGATTTCATTCTATTTCTTCTTCTTCTTCTCTTTTTTTATCGAGGGATTTTCTGTACGAAAATAAAGGGATTGAGGTGTAAAGACTTTTTTCTTTGCCTCAGTAAAAACTGTCCCTCAACATCTTGTGCTATCGCTCAACTACTCTTTTGGTTGGTGTTGCCCTGTGCGTTGGAGAGTTGTTGGAATGAACTCAAAGAAATAATGCAAGATTATCCATTGAAATTCTTCTGACCGATTTTACAGTTCAATACCAGGTATAACAAAATTCATGTTCCAAACTTCTGGAGCATAGATTTGAGACCAAAGTAAGACTGTTTTTTATAAATATGGGTCCGAAAATTCCACCCCTTGAGCTACAGCCCCCCCAACGTTTGAAAAAAATTATGGTATTTTTGGAATAGCAAACCATCATTATAAACCAAATGTCATGAAATTGTTAATCTGAGGTAATTTTACGTGTAGAATCCGTCAATTACCTCAAGAAATTCAGAAATTCTGTCTGACTGTACTTGCCAGGCAATATTGTAGGGGAGACCTGGGTGGGTTGGGACTCTTTTTTTTGCCAGCCTCTAGAGGGATCAAAAATATATTTTTTTGAAGTGTTCAAGCACTCACATTATGAGTTAAGACCTAAAGTGTAATTTTATCTTTGGTTTGTAACAATTCTTTGAAATCCAAAATTTTAAGAGCAATTTTTTTAAAAAGTCAAAAAGTGTCCCAACCCTAACACCCCTGTTCGGGTTGGGACACTCGTCTGGGAGGGTTGGGACAAAACAATTTTTATGTCAGTTTTCAGACAAAAAAATGTTTATTATCTCTAAATAACAAGTTTTACATAAAGCAAACGAGAAATACTGAGTAATACAAGTAAAACAATGTTTAAAAAGGCAAAATACAAGAAAAAATTAGAAAAAACTTAGGGTTTTGAACCCATTTTTAATAAAAAGGAACAAAATTATGTCTTAACACCTAAAAACACATAACTAATATCAATTAAGATGCAAGTAACTAATTCTGCAAGAAATGCAGTTTTTTTGTACTTTTAGATACCTTCTCTCGAATTTACCTGCGTAACCACTTGGAAATTTTGTCCCAACCCTCCCGTCCCAACCCTCCCTGCCGGCCAAAATGTAAACAATCCGTGATAACAGAAAGTGAGGTCATGTTTTGAGTGACTGTGCATAGTGAAATTGCAGTCAGGTATATAACAAATGCTTACTCCCATTTGGGCAATTTTCATTTAAAAATAAAGTTGAAATTCATACAGTTATTTAAAGTTAAAAAGTTACAGAAACAGAGGTGAAAAACTACAAAATTATCTGGCAAGTCGAGAAGTGTAGCTACGACCGCCAATCTTTGTACAACAGTGAGTAATGGTAAAGAGACAAAAAATTACCGCGAACGAACGCAGCAGTGCCAACCTAACCTGAAACACACTGACTGTCCCAACCCTCCCAGTGTCCCAACCCACCCAGGTCTCCCCTACTTTTAACGGCACAAATTTTATGTTACAGATTAAAAATTTGAAAAATAATTACTGAAATCGGATGAGAAAAACTCTAAGAAATATTTTTTCTACACGACACGTTTCAGCGAGATAAATGCTGCACAATGTGGAAAAGTCAGCACTTTTACTGCTGCGGGCAGCCTGAAGAAGCAGCGGAGTGGCGGTTTTTATACTAATTGCGGCTCAATCGCTCATTATGGTAAAAGCGCCGACTTTTCCTCATTGTGTAGCATTTATCTCGCTTGAAATGCGTTGTATCAAAAATACGCTAGCGACCAATAATCTTTCGAAAGTTTTTCCCATCTGATTTCAGTAATTATTTTTCAAATTTTTAATCCATGACATAAAATGTATGCCGTGAAAGGCACAAGCTTGCCTGAAAAGTACAGTCAGACTTAATTTCTGAATATCTTTAGGTCATCAAAGATTCTTCTCATAAAATTATCAAGGATTATCAATTTTCGTGACATTCAGTTCATAATGGTGGTCGCTATTCCAAGAAGACCAAAATTTTTTTTTGAAGTTTTGGAGGGCTGTATCTCAAAAGGGGAAATTTTCGGATCCAAGTTTGTATGAAAAAAAGTCTTATTTTGGCCTATAATCTGTGCTCCAGGAGTTTGGCGCATGAATTTTGTTCCACCCTGTATACAAGGGTAGTGATGGGCTGCTGCTGTTTATGTCCAGCCGAGTTAAATTTCTGGGAATGAACCAATCGTAGTGATAATGTTAAGCTGGGAAGATTTCCAACTAAGTAAATTGGACGATTGAAAATGGAGCTCTGAAAGAAGGAACAGAGGATGTTCCAACATCATCAATAACTCTCAAAAGTCTGAGGGCTGCAAAACTTTGTGAGGTCTGGAGTAATCCACCTCACCACATTGCTGCTTGACGCTTTGCCATTTTGAGCTCTCTCTGATGCTATTAATTCCTCAATGCACTGACCCCTGTGCCTTTATTCTTGTAGGTTTGTGTTCTGGCCTTTGTGCCTTTATTCTTGTAAGTTTAGGCACTGACCTGTGTAGCTTTACTCTTGTAAATTTATGTCCTGACCTGTTACTTTTATTCTTGTAGGTTTGTGTACTGGCCTTTGTACCTTTATTCTTGTAAGTTTAGGCACTGACCTGTGTAGCTTTACTCTTGTAAGTTTATGTCCTGACCTGCTTACTTTTATTCTTGTAGATTTGTGTACTGGCCTTTGTACCTTTATTCTTGTGAGTTTAGGCACTGACTTGTGTGGCTTTACTTTTGTAAGTTTATGTCCCGTCCAAATTTTCATTCTTGTAGGTTTGTGTTCTGGCCTTTGTACATTTATTCTTGTAAGTTTAGGCACTGACCTGTGAAGCTGTACTCTTGTAAGTTCATGCACTCACCTTTTTACCTTTATTTTCGTAAGTTTAGGCACTGACCTTTTTATCTTTACTCTTGTAAGTTCATGTACTAGTTCATTGCTTGTTCTTGTAAGTTGACCAGGGAGTCGTACCGATTCATGAACCGAACCGCTCAAAAAGGTAGAACCTAACCACGAACCATAATTTTAAAAATTGCCTGAACTCGATCGGAACCTGAACCAGAAATTGAGACTGAGTGAACTGATAAAAAAACCAGTTCACAGACGGTTCTAATTGAGCTGTTCAAATGGCCAAGAAGTGACAAAAGAATCCTGAGTCTGAAATATTTTTTGTAGTATCTTTTTGCAAAAGAATAATCTTTTAAAGAATCCACCTTTTTTCTACTTTAGAATAGCTGGAAGCTGTGAATGGAGAGAAATATAGCCTGCCAGTTTTTATCCGTCAGGATAGCTACACTGACTTAGCTAACAAAGGTGGGAAGCAGAAATTTGTTGTGATTAATAAATTTGGAGACAAAATACAAAAATTGTCATTCCAATTTTCTTAAAAAGTTCATGAACCTAAAATTCTGCCGAACCGGCTTTGAACCAAATCACAAACCAAAACTTTTGCCTAATCTCACTGAACCGCAAACTGAAACTTTGCTCGAACCAAACCGCAAACCGAAATTTTGGAAACTCTCTGAACCCTAACCAAACCTGAACTGTTTTTTCGGCCTGTATGACTCCCTGGTACTGACCTTTATACCTTCATCATTGTTAAGTTCATGCCATACCAACTGGGTAATTAACTGTTAGTGATACTGGATAAATGAAAGCTCTCGAGAATATACATATTGTGTGCAAGTATTACAAACCAACATTTTTATTTCAAACATCAAATTTACCAGAGGTTGTGGTGTTCTTTTAGCATTTTTCCACTCCCATTTCTGGAAAGTAGCTCGCTATTCTAAGATGATTTGAAAGCAGTGTTAATGTTACCTGAAAAATTTGAAAAATGGCTCTCAGGATGTTTCCTTGTCACAGGGGATGATAAAAGCTCCTCATATTGTAAATATTCTTCTTCGCAGCACCAATTGAAATACTGGCATGGCACAAACAAACTATACTCAACTAAGATTGACTTGGCTCTATCTTGTTCAACTGTGTTCCACCAAGTTCCATGCTTAAAAAAAATTTGTCTCATGTTAAACGTACATCTTGTTTGTCAAGGTAGAGGTCATTTCTCGAGAGTTGGCGAATGGCAGATTGGCTTGTTTACGGCGCAGTGGGCGAGTCTGTGTCGCTGCACACTGACTTTGATGTGCAGAGATGCAAATGAACCTCCCATGCAGGAAGCCGCGTGAGTTGTCATCTGCCATCTTTCGTGAAACGAGCTCTAGACATGCTCATATGATACCTTTGAAGAAAAAGGGAAAAAATGAAGAACAAAAAAAAAATTTGTCAGAAGATTCTATTAAAATTCCGTATGAAAAGAA
Organism: Trialeurodes vaporariorum; assembly: GCA_011764245.1. Lineage (NCBI taxonomy): Eukaryota > Metazoa > Arthropoda > Insecta > Hemiptera > Aleyrodidae > Trialeurodes > Trialeurodes vaporariorum. The sequence continues at coordinate 49,229,224 of VMOF01000379.1, forward strand.
AATTTGAAAAAAAAAAATTTAATTAAAATTGAAACACATATACCAGTGTAATTTTATCTTTGGTTTGTAACAATTCTTTGAAATCCAAAATTTTAAGAGCAATTTTTTTAAAAAGTCAAAAAGTGTCCCAACCCTAACACCCCTGTTCGGGTTGGGACACTCGTCTGGGAGGGTTGGGACAAAACAATTTTTATGTCAGTTTTCAGACAAAAAAATGTTTATTATCTCTAAATAACAAGTTTTACATAAAGCAAACGAGAAATACTGAGTAATACAAGTAAAACAATGTTTAAAAAGGCAAAATACAAGAAAAAATTAGAAAAAACTTAGGGTTTTGAACCCATTTTTAATAAAAAGGAACAAAATTATGTCTTAACACCTAAAAACACATAACTAATATCAATTAAGATGCAAGTAACTAATTCTGCAAGAAATGCAGTTTTTTTGTACTTTTAGATACCTTCTCTCGAATTTACCTGCGTAACCACTTGGAAATTTTGTCCCAACCCTCCCGTCCCAACCCTCCCTGCCGGCCAAAATGTAAACAATCCGTGATAACAGAAAGTGAGGTCATGTTTTGAGTGACTGTGCATAGTGAAATTGCAGTCAGGTATATAACAAATGCTTACTCCCATTTGGGCAATTTTCATTTAAAAATAAAGTTGAAATTCATACAGTTATTTAAAGTTAAAAAGTTACAGAAACAGAGGTGAAAAACTACAAAATTATCTGGCAAGTCGAGAAGTGTAGCTACGACCGCCAATCTTTGTACAACAGTGAGTAATGGTAAAGAGACAAAAAATTACCGCGAACGAACGCAGCAGTGCCAACCTAACCTGAAACACACTGACTGTCCCAACCCTCCCAGTGTCCCAACCCACCCAGGTCTCCCCTACTTTTAACGGCACAAATTTTATGTTACAGATTAAAAATTTGAAAAATAATTACTGAAATCGGATGAGAAAAACTCTAAGAAATATTTTTTTCTACACGACACGTTTCAGCGAGATAAATGCTGCACAATGTGGAAAAGTCAGCACTTTTACTGCTGCGGGCAGCCTGAAGAAGCAGCGGAGTGGCGGTTTTTATACTAATTGCGGCTCAATCGCTCATTATGGTAAAAGCGCCGACTTTTCCTCATTGTGTAGCATTTATCTCGCTTGAAATGCGTTGTATCAAAAATACGCTAGCGACCAATAATCTTTCGAAAGTTTTTCCCATCTGATTTCAGTAATTATTTTTCAAATTTTTAATCCATGACATAAAATGTATGCCGTGAAAGGCACAAGCTTGCCTGAAAAGTACAGTCAGACTTAATTTCTGAATATCTTTAGGTCATCAAAGATTCTTCTCATAAAATTATCAAGGATTATCAATTTTCGTGACATTCAGTTCATAATGGTGGTCGCTATTCCAAGAAGACCATAATTTTTTTTGAAGTTTTGGAGGGCTGTATCTCAAAAGGGGAAATTTTCGGATCCAAGTTTGTATGAAAAAAAGTCTTATTTTGGCCTATAATCTGTGCTCCAGGAGTTTGGCGCATGAATTTTGTTCCACCCTGTATACAAGGGTAGTGATGGGCTGCTGCTGTTTATGTCCAGCCGAGTTAAATTTCTGGGAATGAACCAATCGTAGTGATAATGTTAAGCTGGGAAGATTTCCAACTAAGTAAATTGGACGATTGAAAATGGAGCTCTGAAAGAAGGAACAGAGGATGTTCCAACATCATCAATAACTCTCAAAAGTCTGAGGGCTGCAAAACTTTGTGAGGTCTGGAGTAATCCACCTCACCACATTGCTGCTTGACGCTTTGCCATTTTGAGCTCTCTCTGATGCTATTAATTCCTCAATGCACTGACCCCTGTGCCTTTATTCTTGTAGGTTTGTGTTCTGGCCTTTGTGCCTTTATTCTTGTAAGTTTAGGCACTGACCTGTGTAGCTTTACTCTTGTAAATTTATGTCCTGACCTGTTTACTTTTATTCTTGTAGGTTTGTGTACTGGCCTTTGTACCTTTATTCTTGTAAGTTTAGGCACTGACCTGTGTAGCTTTACTCTTGTAAGTTTATGTCCTGACCTGCTTACTTTTATTCTTGTAGATTTGTGTACTGGCCTTTGTACCTTTATTCTTGTGAGTTTAGGCACTGACTTGTGTGGCTTTACTTTTGTAAGTTTATGTCCCGTCCAAATTTTCATTCTTGTAGGTTTGTGTTCTGGCCTTTGTACATTTATTCTTGTAAGTTTAGGCACTGACCTGTGAAGCTGTACTCTTGTAAGTTCATGCACTCACCTTTTTACCTTTATTTTCGTAAGTTTAGGCACTGACCTTTATATCTTTACTCTTGTAAGTTCATGTACTAGTTCATTGCTTGTTCTTGTAAGTTGACCAGGGAGTCGTACCGATTCATGAACCGAACCGCTCAAAAAGGTAGAACCTAACCACGAACCATAATTTTAAAAATTGCCTGAACTCGATCGGAACCTGAACCAGAAATTGAGACTGAGTGAACTGATAAAAAAACCAGTTCACAGACGGTTCTAATTGAGCTGTTCAAATGGCCAAGAAGTGACAAAAGAATCCTGAGTCTGAAATATTTTTTGTAGTATCTTTTTGCAAAAGAATAATCTTTTAAAGAATCCACCTTTTTTCTACTTTAGAATAGCTGGAAGCTGTGAATGGAGAGAAATATAGCCTGCCAGTTTTTATCCGTCAGGATAGCTACACTGACTTAGCTAACAAAGGTGGGAAGCAGAAATTTGTTGTGATTAATAAATTTGGAGACAAAATACAAAAATTGTCATTCCAATTTTCTTAAAAAGTTCATGAACCTAAAATTCTGCCGAACCGGCTTTGAACCAAATCACAAACCAAAACTTTTGCCTAATCTCACTGAACCGCAAACTGAAACTTTGCTCGAACCAAACCGCAAACCGAAATTTTGGAAACTCTCTGAACCCTAACCAAACCTGAACTGTTTTTTCGGCCTGTATGACTCCCTGGTACTGACCTTTATACCTTCATCATTGTTAAGTTCATGCCATACCAACTGGGTAATTAACTGTTAGTGATACTGGATAAATGAAAGCTCTCGAGAATATACATATTGTGTGCAAGTATTACAAACCAACATTTTTATTTCAAACATCAAATTTACCAGAGGTTGTGGTGTTCTTTTAGCATTTTTCCACTCCCATTTCTGGAAAGTAGCTCGCTATTCTAAGATGATTTGAAAGCAGTGTTAATGTTACCTGAAAAATTTGAAAAATGGCTCTCAGGATGTTTCCTTGTCACAGGGGATGATAAAAGCTCCTCATATTGTAAATATTCTTCTTCGCAGCACCAATTGAAATACTGGCATGGCACAAACAAACTATACTCAACTAAGATTGACTTGGCTCTATCTTGTTCAACTGTGTTCCACCAAGTTCCATGCTTAAAAAAATTAGTCTCATGTTAAACGTACATCTTGTTTGTCAAGGTAGAGGTCATTTCTCGAGAGTTGGCGAATGGCAGATTGGCTTGTTTACGGCGCAGTGGGCGAGTCTGTGTCGCTGCACACTGACTTTGATGTGCAGAGATGCAAATGAACCTCCCATGCAGGAAGCCGCGTGAGTTGTCATCTGCCATCTTTCGTGAAACGAGCTCTAGACATGCTCATATGATACCTTTGAAGAAAAAGGGAAAAAATGAAGAACAAAAAAAAAATTTGTCAGAAGATTCTATTAAAATTCCGTATGAAAAGAAAATTTGAAAAAAAAATTGAATTAAAATTGAAACACATATACCAATGAAACAATTTTTATGTGTAAATTTGGATTTTTAAAAAAATATGTGGTATTTACTGATTGTTAGTTTCATTCCTTTGTATTTTAGGAGGAATCCAGGAGTTTTTCCTACCCTGTTACTTTGTAGCTGATTCAATGTTACCAGTTTTGTGAATTTAAATTTTATTAAACTTCACTTTTAAAAATTTTAATTCTTTCTATAACTAATTATTATATCTCTCAATCATGCAAGATTCAATTCTTGAATCAAGACATTTTATTGAACTTATTTCATAAGAAACGAATATTTTAGAATATTTTAATAAATATTATAAAATTGAGAATCTATAATTCGGCGAGTTCCAGCAGAAGTGAACCAATTATGTAGGAAATCTTTAAAAGTTGGTCACCTGGTTTTAAAACCATTGTTACAGCTACAGCTGACTGTAGTAGATAACCCTTAAAATTTTTCTTTATACTTGCTCAACTATATTTACAGTTATTTTTACAATTACAAACACAATCACAATTATAAGGTAATCAACCACAAACTGCAATTACTCATGCGCAACTGTCGCTGCAACAAAGTTGATTAATTTTACAATTAAAGAGTTCTTCTGTGAAATGGGGCATAAAACAGTGGGTGTGCTTGTGCTCAGAAAACCTGATTTCAAAAGGTTATTTTGTGAGTATGAAGTGTTGGATTGGGTTCTCTCAGTCATCTGCAGATTGGACTGCACGCTCTAATTGTTAGATAATTAGAATAACTTCATTTTCCTCATCAGAGTTTCACGCAATAACAATTTGAAATCAGGACTTTTGAGCATGAGCACACACTTTGCTTTATATCCCCTTTTACCAAAGAACTCCTCAATTGCAATCACCTCTGGAAAATTATTACAATTGCAAATATAACCACAAACATAAGGTAATCAACCACAAACTGCATTTACACAGTCATTACCGCAACCGTTGCTGCAACAGAGTTGATTCATTTTACAGTCACAATCGCTTCTACATGCTTCAATGCAAATCCCAATGGTACCTTTGGCCAACGGAGGGCATTGCATTTTACATTTTTTGGAGCACTTGTGTTCATTTTTATTACTGTAGCAGAGTCCAAGTATTAATGTTAAGAGTATTGAAATGACCAATTTGCTTTGCATCCCGTCTGAAAAAAAAATGTAGAGTGGGTTCAGTCTGAAAAATTAATAATATTATATCTCTAATCATCAGAAATGCTTTTGTCAAGAAAAATTAAAATCTTAGCAGTCGAAGCCTACGTAAATCCAGGGGTGTAATTTGGGCGTAAGAATTTTCGAATGCAGGTCATAATTTCCATATCTTGTGAGAAAATATCTCGCGGAGCAAGAAAAGAATAAAAAAATGTAAAAAGTCATCATTTTTTGATGACCACTGCCCCCTAAGCAAATCCCGGAACCACGCCCCTGCGTAAATCTACCCAAGGAACCACTTGCGAGCGGTCCCGAGATGAAAAAAAAATCTAGCGGCCGAGTTATCGAACATATATTTCTGTACACTCGGAGCGCCTTCGTTTCGGGAGGATGCCGAAAGCACTACAGCTCCTTCTAAATGCGATTTATCGAAAACGGCTGCTCCGATCTGGCCGGGAACCCTCTCAATCGATTCCCCGGTTGATTCTACGTAGGAATGGTTACCTTTAACCCTTTAAGGACCAGGTTAGTTTAAGAGAACACCACTCTTCCGTTTCTAGAGGGAAAGTAGTTAACTGTTCGTACTCGAAGGAGTTGGAATTGCCTATCCGACAAATTGAAGGCGCCCGAAGAGAAAAACTAGTATGTACTCGGGCTTGGCCCTTAAGGGGTTAAACTCATTCTAAGACAAAAAGTCTCGAAAAAAAATGCAGGTCCGAAATTTCGACGATGTAACCCCTTCCGATTTTTTCAATTTTGAATGGGGGGGGGGGGGGGGGGTGAGTTGAGTTAGCGGTCAATTCCTACGTGAATTGATCCGAGGAATCGATTGCGAGCGGTCCCGAGATGAATAAACGTGTAGCGGCCGAGTTATCGAAGATATTACGATACACTTGGAGCGCCTTCTTTCCGGAGGATGCCGAAAGCACTACAGCTCCTTCAAAATGTGATCTATCGAAAACAGCTGCTTCAATCCGGCCGGGAAGTGAGAACCCGGCGGATTCTCAATCGATTCTCTGGTTGATTCAACACATTCTGAGAAAAAAAAATCTCGAAAAAAAATTTAGGTCCAAAATTTCGACGATGTAAATTGTAAGTGCCCCTTACGATTTTTTCGATTTCTTAACATTTTGTGCCCGCGGAGATGGTAGGCCGTAGGTGGTCTCGGTAAAATCTCCGCCATTAGTTTAGTTTTCTAGATATTTTAAATTCAAATTGTGTCTTTTAAAGCTGAGGATATGATGCGTCGAACAATTGTTGCTAATTTTCTCCAGCGTAATTTTTTTTTTTTTTTTATTTAACCAAAACCTAATACTTTATCTTTTGAGACATAACATAGACATTCTTGTACGTAAAGTAAATGAGGTTCTTTTTTTTTTTTTTTTTTTTTTTGAAAAACCGGATGGGATCTTATCAGACACCCCCCCCCCCCCGGCACCGAACGTTCGTCAAATGGCCTTGGGCTCTGAGGGGTAAAGAATATTTCATTTACGTACCTTTTTTTCGATTGCAGTGTATTTAGACGACTGACGAGGTATAACAACTTATCAGTGAAGTAGGGTATACCTGGGTAGGTAAGTAACGCACAAATATGTTTGAGCATTAACTAACAATAAGAGCGGAACTCGACGATCAAAACTTTATTTCGAAAGAGGGAAGTGAAACAAAGACCTTAATTCTTATCACGAGAAAATCATTTTTAAGTTTTCCCGCACGTCGGAAAAAGAAAGACAACACCTACAGTGTTGCCGAATTTTGCATAAAATTCGAACATTTTACATTGAGTCAAATGGGAAAATTGGAGAAGCCTCGACGGCAACTCTAAATAGCTAAGGAAAATGATTTGGCCGCAAAATCTTTTTGAAGTCTTCACCCGTTATACTTAAAACAATAGGCGATCCGCGAGAGTTATGGGTCAAGGTCCCTATGAAACAAGTCTGTCCGATAACGGTTTAGTCTTTGGCTATTTAAATGGACCTCGGTATGGGTACTTATTATTGTTATTGCGAGAGGGATTCTATCAGAGTGTATTGGTAACGACAAAGATAATGAAACCTATAGCTCTAAAAATGAACAAAAACGTCAAGTAGAAAACCTGGTGAAGGGAAAATGGAGGAAAGTTAGAGTGAGAGCCGTGAAAATGAATAAATAAATGAGGAATGAATTCCGTGGTTAGGGAATTTGTAGGAATGTATTGGTCGATTAGTCGCATCGTTAACTCTATGGTGTCTATGGGGTTGGGGGGGGGGGGGTACTTGTGATGCTCTTCTTGTCTTCTTTTTTCCACTTCTTTTTCGAGACTTTTCAAAAAAAAAAAATTGGGGGATCTGAGCCCCCCCCCCCCTCAAGAACCGCTTTCGACCGTAATGAAGTGTTTTACTCTGCAAACTTCAAAACATGCGCAAGGTCTGATGCTACAGAATTTATTGTAAGAGCCACAGAACTTCTTTTGTTCTTTGAGGGGAACCGCGTGCAGTGAAGAGATAACATAATTGACAGTCGTAAGTACATTTTTAATGCTTTTATAGTGAAAGATTGGCAGGGCCGGATTCAATGCGGGGCGACCGGGGCGCGCGCCCCGGGGCCCCCAACACAAAGCAGGTCCTTTTTTTTGTATTGATGGTCGATGAACTTCCTTTTTTCTATCATTACAATACTGTAAGAGTCAGGCAATGTTGGAAGTGAAGCTTTTTGTAAAAAAACCCCTTTAAAAAAAATAAAGAACTATTAAAAAATACCAACGAAACTTTAAAAATTATTAACGACTCTTTTATCAGGGTAATAGTTTACTTCATTTACTCGATATGCCTTTAAAAGTAGCGACTTTATAATTTATTATTCCTAAGATTTACCGGGAGGGGGCCCCACCAAAGGTCCGCCGCCCCGGGCCCCCCTGCAACCTAAATCCGGCCCTAGATTGGGGACATCCACGGCCGAGGGACATCTTGAGTCCCATACATGAAAGGGTCTGTGGCAAAAATGTATTCGGTCTATGGTCATGTGACCAGGTGAGGGAGAAGAAGAAGAAGAATAATTAGAAGGAGGAGAAGGAGAAAAAGTAGGAGAAGAAGAAGAAGAAGAAGAAGAAGAAGAAAAAGAAGCGGCCCTTACCCAGATAGACTTTAGAGGCGTCCCTCTACAGCACACATGCACGGTGCTTACATCAGCAAGGTCTCCTTTCCTTAAGGTGTTCGTTAGGTACTTCTCTGAAAAAAAAAATCAAATTTTGCCACAAAGTATGTCTTACAAGAAAGTGATATACAGTTTATGATAAGTAGATAGATATTTTAAATCCGAATGAAAGTCTTAGAAGCTCATAAATTTTATTTTGCGGGTATATTTCTCCTCGTTAAAGACGTTCCAACGGTCAACTTATGGAGGAAAAGCACAGAGAACGCGTTTCCTTGAGTTCCGTGACAGGAGCGTGACGAGGTTTTTGTGGTGGTGGTGGGGGGGGGGGGGACAAGATTGCAGTTTTGCCACCCTCCGCGAATCGCCGCCCTTCAAAATTATGAGTTTGATGACCTTTCTTTTTTTGCGCTTGTTCACCCTATGATGTTGTCGCCCCCGGATTGTGCCGTCCAGGGGAAGGGAACCCCCCTCCGAACAATCCATTGCATTGTCTCTGACTGGAGTTTCGCTTCTGTCCCTCTTCTTATGCTATGATCGCTTGTGGATCGATTAAGGGTCGTCTACCGGATTTTATGGTGGTTTTTTTTTTTTTTTTTTTTTTTAAACGAGGATCGTTGGCACCGGTACGTAGATTCAACACAGGTAACTGCGAAAAAATTTTGAACGAAGCTGAGTCCTTCCATGTCTCATCAAGAGTCACTATTGGCTCTTGATCATCTTCGTGAAGGCTGATGCCGCTTTTGTGGTGGCAGATGCCTCCTTTGTGGTGACCGATGCCGCCTTTGTTGTGATAAAAAAAAAATCAGTGGTGTAATCTCAGTGGTGTAAAAACCAGGAAAATTTTCTTAAAAACCAATGTCCTCATAAGGTATGTAAAAAAAAACGACGTAAGAGAAACGAGCATTAAATTCTTTAACAAACCCCTGAAGGCCTAAAACTAGCATTATTAGACTCAGGAAACAGAGTTTTCTTGAAAAATCTCAAGCAGTTTTTCAT
>VMOF01000379.1:49238789-49291031 GCA_011764245.1 Trialeurodes vaporariorum
GTAAGTTGACCAGGGAGTCGTACCGATTCATGAACCGAACCGCTCAATAAGGTAGAACCAAACCACGAACCATAATTTTAAAAACTGCCTGAACTCAATCTGAACCTGAACCAGAAATTGAGATCGAGTGAACTGATAAAGAAACCAGTTCACAGACGGTTCTAATTGAGCTGTTGAAATGGCCAAGAAGTGACAAAAGAATCCCGAGTCTGAATAATTTTTTTTAGTATCTTTTTTGCAAAAAAATAATCTTTCAAAGAATCCATCTTTTTTCTACTTTAGAATAGCTGGAAGCTGTGAATGGTGAGAAATATAGCCTGTCAGTTTGTATCCGTCAGGATAGCTACACTGACTTAGCTAACAAAGGTGGGAAGCAGAAATTTGTTGTGATTAATAAATTTGGAGACAAAATTGTCATTCCAATTTTCTTAAAAGGTTCATGAACCTAAAATTCTGCCGAACCGGCTTTGAACCAAATCACAAACCTAAACTTTTGCCTAATCACACTGAACCGCAAACTGAAACTTTGCTCGAACCAAACCGCAAACCGAAGCTTTGGAAACTGTCTGAACCCTAACCAAACCTGAACTGTTTTTTCGGCCGGTATGACTCCCTGGTACTGACCTTTATACCTTCATCATTGTTAAGTTCATGCCATACCAACTGGGTAATTAACTGTTAGTGATACTGGATAAATGAAAGCTCTCGAGAATATACATATTGTGTGCAAGTATTACAAACCAACATTTTTATTTCAAACATCAAATTTACCAGAGGTTGTGGTGTTCTTTTAGCATTTTTCCACTCCCATTTCTGGAAAGTAGCTCGCTATTCTAAGATGATTTGAAAGCAGTGTTAATGTTACCTGAAAAATTTGAAAAATGGCTCTCAGGATGTTTCTTTGTCACAGGGGATGATAAAAGCTCCTTATATTGTAAATATTCTTCTTCGCAGCACCAATTGAAATACTGGCATGGCACAAACAAACTATACTCAACTAAGATTGACTTGGCTCTATCTTGTTCCACTGTGTTCCACCAAGTTCCATGCTTAAAAAAATTAGTCTCATGTTAAACGTACATCTTGTTTGTCAAGGTAGAGGTCATTTCACGAGAGTTGGCGAATGGCAGATTGGCTTGTTTACGGCGCAGTGGGCGAGTCTGTGTCGCTGCACACTGACTTTGATGTGCAGAGATGCAAATGAACCTCCCATGCAGGAAGCCGCGTGAGTTGTCATCTGCCATCTTTCGTGAAACGAGCTCTAGACATGCTCATATGATACCTTTGAAGAAAAAGGGAAAAAATGAAGAACAAAAAAAAATTTTGTCAGAAGATTCTATTAAAATTCCGTATGAAAAGAAAATTTGAAAAAAAAAATTGAATTAAAATTGAAATACATATACTAATGAAACAATTTTTATGTTTAAATTTGGATTTTTAAAAAAATATGTGGTATTTACTGATTGTTAGTTTCATTCCTTTGTATTTTAGGAGGAATCCAGGAGTTTTTCCTACCCTGTTACTTTATAGCTGATTCAATGTTACTAGTTTTGTGAATTTAAATTTTATTAAACTTCACTTTTAAAGATTTTTATTCTTTCTACAACTAATTATTATATTTCTCAATCATGCAAGATTCAATTCTTGATTCAAGACATTTTATTGAATTTATTTCATAAGAAATTCGAACATTTTACATTGAGTCAAATAGGAAAATTGGAGAAGCCTCGACGGCAACTCTAAATAGCTAAGGAAAATGATTTGGCCGCAAAATCTTTTTGAAGTCTTCACCCGTTATACTTAAAACAATAGGCGATCCGCGAGAGTTATGGGTCAAGGTCCCTTTGAAACAAGTCTGTCCGATAACGGTTTAGTCTTTGGCTATTTAAATGGACCTCGGTATGGGTACTTATTATTGTTATTGAGAGAGGGATTCTATCAGAGTGTATTGGTAACGACAAAGATAATGAAACCTATAGCTCTAAAAATGAACAAAAACGTCAAGTAGAAAACCTGGTGAAGGGAAAATGGAGGAAAGTTAGAGTGAGAGCCGTGAAAATGAATAAATAAATGAGGAATGAATTCCGTGGTTAGGGAAGAGCTAGGCTTGATTCAAAATGGGGGTTTTTCTCCCCCCCACTGATTTTCCTGAAACTTTGTATTTTGATAGTACTTGATAAAAGTAGTCTTTTTTCTCAAATAAACTTTTTCCAAAAATAATTAGGGGGGGAGTTACAGTGTTGCATAGTCGCACCTTTCAAAAATTCATAACTTTCGCGGAAATCATCCAATTGAAACGCGGTTTTCACTAAAAGATGCGGATTGTAAAGCACTTTCATGCCATCTAAACCGAATTCTATTTCAATAATTTTTGACTTAGTTATCGTCATTTTTGTGATTTTTAGGCCACTCAAAATCTACTTAAAGTGAAATAAAAAAAAAATGGTATTTTTTGATTTTGACCGGGTTAAAATATGTTATTCCTCTTTAAATTCTGCGTAAAATGAGCCCAAGCAGAATGTAGGGCGATTTTTTGTTCCGGAGTTATGCATTTTTTAGTAAGCGAAAAACGAGTTTTTTAGGGTGCCCATGAGCGTTCGAGAGAGGCTCAAGTCAAATAAATGGACACAGTATTTTTTGATTTTGATCAAATTAAAATATGTTATTCCTACTTGAATTCTGCGTAAAATGAGCCCAAGCAGAATGTGGGGCGATTTTTTGCTGGGGAGCTATGCGCGTTTTAGTAAACGAAAGTCGAGTGGTTGAGGCTACCCGGGCTACCCACGTCTATCACCCTCTCCATAGAGCGCTCGACTTTCGTTTACTAAAACGCGCATAGCTCCGCAGCAAAAAATCGCCCCACATTCTGCTTGGGCTCATTTTACGCAGAATTTAAGTAGGAATAACATATTTTAATTTGATCAAAATCAAAAAATACCGTTTCCATTTATTTGACTTGAGCCTCTCTCTCGAACGCTCATGGGCACCCTAAAAAACTCGTTTTTCGCTTACTAAAAAATGCATAACTCCGGAACAAAAAATCGCCTTGCATTCTGCTTGGGCTCATTTTACGCAGAATTTAAAGAGGAATAACATATTTTAACCCGGTCAAAATCAAAAAATACCATTTTTTTTTATTTCACTTTAAGTAGATTTTGAGTGGCCTAAAAATCACAAAAATGACGATAACTAAGTCAAAAATTATTGAAATAGAATTCGGTTTAGATGGCATGAAAGTGCTTTACAATCCGCATCTTTTAGTGAAAACCGCGTTTCAATTGGATGATTTCCGCGAAAGTTATGAATTTTTGAAAGGTGCGACTTTGCAACACTGTAACTCCCCCCTAATTATTTTTGGAAAAAGTTTATTTGAGAAAAAAGACTACTTTTATCAAGTACTATCAAAATACAAAGTTTCAGGAAAATCGGTGGGGGGGAGAAAAACCCCCATTTTGAAACAAGCTCTTTGTAGGAATGTATTGGTCGATTAGTCGCATCGTTAACTCTATGGTGTCTAGGGGGTTTGGGGGGGGGGGGGGGGGGGTTGGGTACTTGTGATGCTCTTCTTGTCTTCTTTTTTCCACTTCTTTTTCGAGACTTTTCAAAAAAAAAAAATTGGGGGATCTGAGCCCCCCCCCCCCCTCAAGAACCGCTTTCGACCGTAATGAAGTGTTTTACTCTGCAAACTTCAAAACATGCGCAAGGTCTGATGCTACAGAATTTATTGTAAGAGCCACAGAACTTCTTTTGTTCTTTGAGGGGAACCGCGTGCAGTGAAGAGATAACATAATTGACAGTCGTAAGTACATTTTTAATGCTTTTATAGTGAAAGATTGGCAGGGCCGGATTCAATGCGGGGCGACCGGGGCGCGCGCCCCGGGGCCCCAACACAAAGCAGGTCCTTTTTTTTGTATTGATGGTCGATGAACTTCCTTTTTTCTATCATTACAATACTGTAACAGTCAGGCAATGTTGGAAGTGAAGCTTTTTGTAAAAAAACCCCTTTAAAAAAAAATAAAGAACTATTAAAAAATACCAACGAAACTTTAAAAATTATTAACGACTCTTTTATCAGGGTAATAGTTTACTTCATTTACTCGATATGCCTTTAAAAGTAGCGACTTTATAATTTATTATTCCTAAGATTTACCGGGAGGGGGCCCCACCAAAGGTCCGCCGCCCCGGGCCCCCCTGCAACCTAAATCCGGCCCTAGATTGGGGACATCCACGGCCGAGGGACATCTTGAGTCCCATACATGAAAGGGTCTGTGGCAAAAATGTATTCGGTCTATGGTCATGTGACCAGGTGAGGGAGAAGAAGAAGAAGAATAATTAGAAGGAGGAGAAGGAGAAAAAGTAGGAGAAAGAAGAAGAAGAAGAAGAAGAAGAAAAAGAAGCGGCCCTTACCCAGATAGACTTTAGAGGCGTCCCTCTACAGCACACATGCACGGTGCTTACATCAGCAAGGTCTCCTTTCCTTAAGGTGTTCGTTAGGTACTTCTCTGAAAAAAAAAATCAAATTTTGCCACAAAGTATGTCTTACAAGAAAGTGATATACAGTTTATGATAAGTAGATAGATATTTTAAATCCGAATGAAAGTCTTAGAAGCTCATAAATTTTATTTTGCGGGTATATTTCTCCTCGTTAAAGACGTTCCAACGGTCAACTTATGGAGGAAAAGCACAGAGAACGCGTTTCCTTGAGTTCCGTGACAGGAGCGTGACGAGGTTTTTGTGGTGGTGGTGGTGGGGGGGGGGGGGGGGGACAAGATTGCAGTTTTGCCACCCTCCGCGAATCGCCGCCCTTCAAAATTATGAGTTTGATGACCTTTCTTTTTTGCGCTTGTTCACCCTATGATGTTGTCGCCCCCGGATTGTGCCGTCCAGGGGAAGGGAACCCCCCTCCGAACAATCCATTGCATTGTCTCTGACTGGAGTTTCGCTTCTGTCCTCTTCTTATGCTATGATCGCTTGTGGATCGATTAAGGGTCGTCTACCGGATTTTATGGTGGTTTTTTTTTTTTTTTTTTTTTTTTTAAACGAGGATCGTTGGCACCGGTACGTAGATTCAACACAGGTAACTGCGAAAAAATTTTGAACGAAGCTGAGTCCTTCCATGTCTCATCAAGAGTCACTATTGGCTCTTGATCATCTTCGTGAAGGCTGATGCCGCTTTTGTGGTGGCAGATGCCCCTTTGTGGTGACCGATGCCGCCTTTGTTGTGATAAAAAAAAAATCAGTGGTGTAATCTCAGTGGTGTAAAAACCAGGAAAATTTTCTTAAAAACCAATGTCCTCATAAGGTATGTAAAAAAAAACGACGTAAGAGAAACGAGCATTAAATTCTTTAACAAACTCCCTGAAGGCCTAAAACTAGCATTATTAGACTCAGGAAACAGAGTTTTCTTGAAAAATCTCAAGCAGTTTTTCATCGAACATGCATTTTACCACGTCAAGGAATATTTTGAATCTTAAAACTTGCAATATATGTTATCCTTAATTAATCTATTTACTATGATCATGTTAACTCTTTGTTTTTGTTGTATTGCGTAATATTTACTTTATTTCTGGAATGACTTGTACTAAGCCTTTTCTAAGGCTAAACTGTACCAAATAAATAAAATAAAAAATAAAAATAAAAAATAAAAATCTTAAAAGTAATATACAGAAAATTCAAGGAGCGCAAAAAAAAAAATTAATATTTGAAAGAACTCCTGGAATTTCACGAATTTTATTTCAAACATAAGCCGCAGAGTGACTCTGTAGGTACATACCTAACCCTTTTGAGCGAAAAACTGCGTAGATTTCTATTTTTTGGTTTTGACAAGATGTTGATGAATATATCGTTGGCGCAGCAAGACCGTACAGACAATGCAGGAAGTGCCGTACTGCCGTCATTTTAAATATCGCGCTTAAAAGATGCTCAGTGCTCGGCGCGACGGCGCGGCGCTTGACGGATCTTGGAGCACCAACAGTGCAGAAAAAAAGAGTAGCTGTTGAACCTAGTTCGAAACCTGCGAATAAAGATGTGTATAGTGTATTCATTTTCCCCTATACAAATTACAAAGACTTCTAATGCTATCCTTTGTACATTTAGCCCGAAATAATATCCCCGAAACTATTTTGCCCAAAAGATTTATCGCGAGGAACTGAGAGTCCCTGCTGCCGCCATTACCAAAACATCCCTCTAAAAAGTCTTTGGAATCTATGGTAGGTATGGTATGGTGTTATTTCTGTAAAAAAATGATGCACGCGCGCTCGGTGGCAATTGCACCAACCGTTGGGGTGGTGAATGGTGAATTGATGGCTGATTTTCGACGAAAATGATGATGATGAAGAAGAAGAAGCACGCCTTTAGTTTTGGTTTTGGCGCCAATTTTCTCATAACCATAAGTGTAAACCAGTAAACCTAATCTGTAATCTGTGATCCTCTTTCCGTGATGGTAAAGTGAATTGGCGTAAGTAATTATTACTATTACTCTTTTCTATATTTTTCTTTTCTTTTAGTGTAATATCCTGTCCCTTGATTAAGTCGTTAAACTCAGGGTTTCACGCTTTTTGGTCCCTTCTCGCAGACATTGATCGATTGTTACTTGTTCCACAGGCCTGTAACTACCTCGTCAGACTGATGTTAATATTCAATTCGAATCATGACTAGGATAATTTTTCCATAGAAAGAGCAGAAATTAGTCGATTTGGCTGCTCTTGAACTGAATTAAAGCTATCAAAGAGCTTTTCCTTCAATCATTTTATGGAAGACCACAAGTCATTTTTTGTGCAATGTCAGTCAGCAGCTCTACTATTGAACGACTCTTGAATCAACTTTCAGAATGTAAGCAGAGCGTGCTATTAGGGACTGCATTGATGGAAAGCTCTTCGTTAGGGTCCTTATTGAAGGAACCCTACGGTAAATACAAATTTTCACGTCTAAACACACAGATTATATTGAACTGGGGTTCAATCAATGTTAGGTTTGTCGTGAGGAACAGTGAGAGGCAAGCAATGACAAACCCCGGCCATTTTCTTTGTATCTTATCCTTGATTGTTGCTACTTTGCTTTCCGTAATTTATTGAGTGTAATAATTCATTGTATTAAGGAGTGAACTCAACCCTAGTCCAGTTTGCATGCACAAACGGGGTTAGAGTTGAAGAGGATTGAGTCAGTTTCAACCCGGATTTAATTTCACGTTTTAATGATTCGGTGGGATATTTTGAATTTGAGGTATCGATACTTTGAATTTGAGGTATCGATACTTTGAATTCGAGGTATCGATACTTTGAATTCGAGGTATCGAAACTTTGAATTTCGAGGTATCGATACTTTGAATTTGAAGTATCAACATCACTACATTCATTGGCGGATACAGGGGGGTGAAGGGGGCGATCGCCCCCCCTTTCGTTCCAAAAAGTAGGAAAAGAGGGGAGAGGAAGGGTGCTTGCTTAATAGCGTTGCATGTTTACAGTTTTATTGATCCGTTCAATGATGAAGTCCCCGATTGACCCGCAGGACCACTACTGAAATCTCAATATTCAGAATCACCCAGCACTATTCATCTATCATTTCCTCTTTTTTTTTTTTTTTTTTTTTTTTTTTTCTTTTCTTCCAACCTAGTAATAAGATTTTTCAACTTATTTATTTTCAGACCGTATCCACTGAGGCCACTCCAGCCATGTCAGAAACAGGTATGCCTACTTTGGGAATATTGTGCATGTTCTGGTCCTTTGACCTTCCTATTTCAGACTGTTTTAATTTATACTTAAACAACTATGAACAGGAAAACCCATTTGAAGTCATCATTTGCAAAAAAACGTTTAGATTTGCTACAAAAATAAACAAAAAAATTGTGGTCGCATATTTAGAACCCACCTGGAAAAGATTCCATGAACGAATTTTCATTGCTATTTGGTTTGGGATGGTTTGCGGTCATTTTGGAAAAGTGTTTTACGGTTTGGTTTTTGCTCGCAACAATTAAATTAATCCAAACTTAAGGGGTTTCGAATGTCAGATGAATGAAAATTAAGTTTGTCTCTTCTATTCATTAAAAGGGATATCAAATTGAAAGTTAAATAAAACATAAAAGTAAAAATTAAATTTAATAAGAGGGCCAAACAGGGACTTTATTGTTAAACGGATCGATGAAACTGTAAAGAAGTGACGCTGTCGACGTAGAGACCAATTGTGAGCGGCCACCTGATGAAAACGATTGTTCAGACTCTCATCACGCAAGGGTTGTCTGGTTACACCTTTACTTGATAATCGACTGAACAGTGGTTTTTGGAAGACATCTGCCCCCAAAATAAACCTTCGCCCAATAGCATGACTTGTTTACAGTTTTATCGATCCGGTTGACAATAAAGTCCCCGATTGGCCCACAGGTCTCTGTGAATCAACTGAGGCAGTAACTGAGCAACTACAAAAACAGTCCATCTACTTTCGTGCTGTACTTGCACCCAACAGTGCAATTGAAAAGAAATCTCAAGGAGTATCACCCCTGCAGACGGTGTGTTATCGATGGAGATACTTGTTGATACTAATTATCATCTACTTGTTGATATTAATTATCAACATGTTATCCTTCAGCCATAACGCACAATATTGTGTAAGGGCAGCCGTGCCGCTGATAGAACTTGTTAGTGCTAATAGCACTTGCAGGTATGTGCTTATTTTGCACCCACCGACCTGGTTTTGCCATAGAATCGTAACTCTACAATATTTAAAGGGGTGATGCCTCTTGAGAGCTTTTTTTAGTTTCGCTGTTGGGCGCAAAAAACAGCGTATAAGCGCATGAGCTGTTCTTGCAACCACTGCTTCAACTAAGCCTTCTTACTGCAGGAGCTAAATTTAGTACACAGCTAACTACAATCCTTGTGTTGTTTTACTGCCTTGAGGTTCTCATACTGAGCATGTAAAGGAAGCACTGAAAGTCTGTCCCCATATTCTTAATGTTTTTTTTCTTTCCCTGATATTCAAGATAATTTTATTTGACATGTCTGTCGTCGCTTTTGCCATTGCGTCCTTTGAGACCCCCAAAATTTTATGAAATTTTCAATAAATCTCTGAGAGATTGACTTGCCTTTCAGATTATAATTTATTTTGTCCATTTTTTTTCGCCAGAAAGTCGTACGACCTACCTCAAGTTGCAAATCTCTTCAAGCAACTTTCAGAAGATCCTGCAGCTCTGCAAGCTGCTTTGTCATCCTCTAATCGTACTACTCCAGTAGCAAACAGTGAAGAATCAAATGGTAGAAGGATCTCTGCTCCCTTGGCTCCAATTAGTCAACCGTCAAATTTAGGAAGAAGCCTAATTGCATCACGCTCCGTTTTTGGCGAGCCAATCCACGCTCCTTCAACATCAAGAAATTCATATGCCTTCTCGGCAAAAAAAAGGTCCAATAACACAAAAGGACAGTATCCAGATTTCAGCAAAAAGGTAATTCTTCTTGAAAAGTGGCGCAATAAGCCTTTGACTGTTACAGAGGAGAAGGAATTGCGCAAAAGTGGCTGCGTTTGCGATTCAATGACTTTCCAAAAAAAGATGAACGAATCTGAAATTCTCAAGAAGATTGAAACATATTTCAATGACAAGAAAGGTAAACTTGTTAAAAGTGATAATTTACAAATACTTCAATCTTTGGGAAATGAACTATTTGAATATGAAATTGAAGAAGACCAACTGACAGGAGAGCTCCTCTCCAAAAATAACAAACCAATGTACGTCCGAGTTCGTAGCCCTAAAGAAGAAGACATCATTACCAAAAATTCCGATTCAGAGGAAGATGTATTTCAAACTAAAAGACCCAGACCTTCAACATCTTGTAACAAAAAAGCTGACAATCCAAAGGAATCTCCAAAGGAAAGTGAATCCACACCAGGTGTTTATTTTTTCACTGACGAATTTGGTACGGAGCACAGGCTAGTTGATCATATTCCCGTGAAATACGATTCTACAGATCATTCAAACAGCACCGTGTGCCCCCAAGAAATTAAAAGTGTTATCGACATGTGTCAAGTGAAGGTTTCAAAGACCCAGACCATTCTCGTTCCAGTAAATCGCCAAAACGTGACGGAAATGTTTCTATCAGTATTATCAAAAAATCCGGATCTTCCGTTTCGGACTCTAACTGTAGATTTCTCTAATGAAAATGGAGTTGGGGTGGGGCCAAGAAAAGAACTTTTCTCTCTTTTACTCCTCAATATCAGAGAGTCTAAGCTTCTCGAGGGCAATGAGTTCTGTAAAACACCTGTTCACAGCGTAATTGCACTTCGATCTGGAGAGTACACCCAATTGGGAGTGATCTTGGCCCTTTCCATAGCTCACGGCGGACCATTTCCTCGATTTTTCACTGAGACAAGTTTCAGACTACTCTTTAATCTTGACATCGACATTAACAAACTAGGACCAGATGATGTCCAAAATGCCAACGTTCGAGGAGAAATAAAATCTGTCTTAGATGCCAACACATGTGCAGGAGTCAACTCAGCTCTAGCAGACTCAACTATTTTTGCTGCTGCAGGGACTTACAATCAAGTTGCTGAAAAAAATTGGCAGGATCAAAAGATGATTGCAGTCAAAGGTTAGCTCATTTTTCACTTTCGTCAATGATAATGATAACAAATTGAAGTATGTTTAATTTTAACTGTCTGACATTTAAAATTTGCCCAACTCTTGCGTTCAATTTTATGCTGTTTTAATTTGGTCCTTCAAACTTTTTAACTAAAAGGAATAGTTATTGAGTATTCAACGAAAGGCGTCTCCCTGTCCTGAGATCTATACACGGGTGTGGGCTCCTGCAGCATAAGTACTATCTCTGCTGAACAATGACTGCAAATGCTACTTTCAGGAGGCATTCGCTGAAACCGTGCTAAAATGCCCAAAAATTCTAAGGACCGCTCTTGTATAGCATAAAATTTTACTCCATGTGTTTACTAGTCCTTTTAAGCACTTTTAAAGTATGCAATATCTATTAAATGTTTCAAGTGATACTTTTGGTGAGGCAGTCTCTCCCCTGTCTACTCTAATCATCCGCCATTGGTCATAACTGTCATAAGGGATGCATGTATGTACTTCTTATCAGTCCCACACACAATTACTCAACAGGACCCACTTGAAAAATCGTGAAACATGGGTCTTACGATTTTGAGGGGGCTATCAACTCATGCCAACCTCTTTTATACGACATGTAAGCTCATTAAGGGTGACTACATGCTTGCGATGTATCGCTTTGATGAGTCGATCGTGACCAAACAAAGCATCCCTGCCCAGCCGAATTAAGGTGAAGAAGGAGGTGCTTTGTTTGGTGGCAATCAAGATATCGAATCGTAATTATGTATTTTGCATGCTTGATGTCACCAATAAGTAAGTCTAATTTGTCAGAAGCGTAATGAAAAATTGAAGAATTGACAAATTCTGTCGGTTGACCATGTTTTGTACAACTTCTTGACCTTGCAGTATAGAATATTATGCGGACCGGGTTTCATTCGAGTCAGGTTACTTGGAAAGAAAGGAATTTTATGCAACCAGAATTTTTTATACATCTTTGTATTTTGTTTCAGATGCTATTGAATATTATGTTGTTACACGGGTCCGCGAGCCAGCTAGAAAAATCTCTGAAGGCCTCAATAAATATTATGGGTTATTGGATCTCCTGAAAAATTGCAACATGGAAAAAGTGAAAAATTTATTCTGCTACGATGAAGGAGAAGTTCTTACAGCGGAAACGATAATTGCTGAATTGTACGCATCGAAAGTTGTCAAAAAATCTGAAACTTACGCATATTGGATCAGATTTCTAAAAGACCTTGAAAGGAAGGGTAAGTTTTTCTCCAATTTTTCAAATAAAAATGGTGGCGTGTGTCTCCTTTAATTTTTTAAAATCCCTTTTCCGTCTTTACTATGGAACGCCGTTTGTGCAATATCCTACTTCTCAAGGGGGAGCGACAGCTTTGGTCGGGGGAGAAGGATTTTCGGTGCGCGGAGCCACGAATTTCAGGAGTGGAGTAGGATTCTCAGTGTGCGGAGCCGATTATCCCTTGGGTGCATCCAAACCAGCATCTTTCGATGTACGTTCGATACCGCCCGCCATAATATCGAAAGTACGTGGTGTGGAGAAGTATGGAGTGATTCTGAGTCAATCAATTATTGCGCTGTTGCCAGCCTGCTATGAATTTTAAATTATAAAAAGTACGACTGGTGTCCCAGCTTAATAACTTAAGGACTTACCTGCATATCACAGCTCTCAATTTTTGTTTTCCCCCAGCTTAGTTAATAAGCTACATAAAACGCACTCTTGTACAATTACTTTATGGTAGTAGTGTTGGAGAATAATGGTTTCACTCCAAACCAAACTTCAAAAGTAATTAATCACAATTCATCACAAGCACCACTTAATTGAGTATTCAGGCATTTCTGCAAGCACTTGCACGTAGTTTCAATTAATTGTAAAAGAAAATTGTCCCACGAGATCGAATCAGCATTTTGCAAGTTGTTTACGAGGGATGGTTTGAGGTTATGTTGCTGTAGAGTTGCGGCTTTGAGTTGCGGAGAGAAAATACAAATTTTATTTTATGTGGCAAGTTGGCAACAAGGCTTACTTCCCCTCCAACGAATAGGCAATTTCTACGCCACACCACACACTTTCGATATTATATCGAACGCACATCGTACGTCTCTGCTCCGAAAAAATCCGGCTCTCCTCCTACAAAATCCTTCTCCGCACACCAAATTCTTCTCTCCCCCCCAAGAAATCCTTCTCCACCCCTGAGAAGTAGGATATTGCACAAACGGCGTTCCATACTTTACTAGGGTGAGTTTTGTCATTTAAAGGAGGGATAAGGAGGTTAATAATATGTTTTAAATTTTAGTCTCACAAACAATCACAAAGATGATTGTTTAGGAAAATTTGGCAAATTGTATATTCTCCTTACATTTTCATCCTTGAAAATCTCTTCACTGATATGGAACCTGAAGATATCGGCAGGTTTTGACCATACAAGCTGCCTTATAATCAGAAGGCAGTAAAAATCTCTTCAGTCTTGGTTGTAATAATTGAGGCGGTGGCTGTAATAATGGCACATGCTGGAAAACCTTGAAAGAAATCTAGAAGATTTTTTGTGAACTTATTGTTCAAATTCCTACTAAAGCGAGCTGCCACAGAAATCGTCCATAATTTGGGTTTGAAATGATTTGTAATTATTTTGAAAAGTAAGTTTTGTGCTTTTTTTGGATCTAACATCTGATTTTACGGAAAATGAAGTGGATTTAACAGAAATGAATGAATACTAAATTTTGCATAATCACCTATATATTAATATTAAACGTTTAAAATGAGATAAACTTGTAATAATGATGAAAAAAAAGGAAAAAATATGCTGAAAAATGAATGTAATTAGGTCTCTTTGGCTCAAAACATCAGTATTTTAAGGTACAAACTCAAACATCTAATTGGTGCATCGATGCATGATTTTTCTTGTACCTGGAAGTTTCTTGCAGCACTACTAGTAAACCAATTTGTCATCAGGCTGACCATCTGATCTCTGCGCAGGGTCACCTCAACGCCGCAATATTAGAGGTAGTTTCACGAAAGATGGCAAATGACAGATGGGCTTGTTCTTTGCAAAGCGACGAGTTTTGCGCATTTTGAGGAACGCAAGTATGTCCTTGCGTAGAAAGCTGCATGTTCTGTCATTGGCATTCTTTTGTGAATTAAGCCCCAACAGCGGTTGTAGAACAAAATGAAGATTACTGCACGTTCATCTTTGATCATTTTTGTCAACCTATTTTCTTTATTTGATATCAATTCCACCCATTTCATCGCAATGATTTTAATTTTTTTTTTTTTTTCCAGATTCAGATTATAATCTCGAACTGAAAGATGTCTTATACTTTGCAACGTCGGAATATGCAATTCCGCCGTTGGGGTTCTCTGAATCAAGGAGGCCCAATATCTCAGTAATGCCTTATTTAATGCCGAAAAGCAACACGTGCTTTAATGAATTGATTCTACCATCTCTAAATCCAAATTATGAGGAATTTAAATTAATGATGAAGCTGGCCATCAAGTATGGTGATGGCTTCGGTAATGTTTAGATAACTAAAATAACCAAATATTGAAAAACCCAAAAAAAGGGAGGTAAATGCGAAGTTGTTAACTGCGAAGTGAAAACTAATATTTGACTGATGTTTAACCAATATTTGGTCATTTTCAAAGTTGTGTTTTTTTTCTTATTTTTTATTTTGTATCCTCAGTGGTTCTAGTCAATTAGTACTGGCCTTAACTATATTCTCTCTCATTGTTTTCTTGCTCTCTCTAGTTTCTCTTCGAGAGCAAACAAATGATACAAATAATGCCTCAGGTGATTCGTCGCGCATTTATCGGTGACACTTTGCAAACCGTTCAATTCATGACTGAAACAGGTAAAACGGTCATATATTGCAAAAATTTTAGCCCCCATGGAAACAGCAATTGTCTAGAGGAAACTTAGAGTGAAATTACTTTTAGAAATATTGAGAATTAAAAAAGTTGTGGTTACAGAACAGAAAACGCTGGAAGATTTTCGTTTATTAATCAGCATTTTCCGTCATTCAACCACATTTTCTTTAATTTCCCTTAATTCTGGATAAAATTTCACGTCAAGCATCCTATTGACATTTGTCATTGCCCTGTGGACCAAAATTTTGGAATTATTTGACTTTCTTTTCCAATTTCAGTCATAAATCAAACGGTTTACAAAGCTTCATGGGTAAACACATGAGGAACCACCTTAATGATTTAATCATTGAGTTTGTCTCATTTACGCTGCAAACGTTCATTATGCATTAAGAAAAGTGCAATTATTATTTCTCTATTTTTTACTGTTCACCTGACAAGAGTACAAGCATTTATACATTTTTGTTTTTGTTTCAATTTTTATCTCTTATGACTTCTATTTTGTCTACTTTTTCATCTTCCTATTTTTTCTTTATGTGTTATTTGTAATAAGTATTAAACTTGCCCAAAGTCGCAAAGTGCTTAATGATGTTCAATTTTACTCTGCTATAAGTGAGCAACATTAGCTTCACGAATTTGATCTCTGATTCTCCAAGTGAGCATTTTTTGCATTTCCCTACTTGGAGTTGATTCATACTAATTTGAAGCATTAGCTTAGCGGCAATGTAATGCCTAAAGATGTTCAATTTTGTACTGCTACAAGTGAGCTACGTTAGCTTCAGGAATATGAGCGCTGGTCTCCCAAGTGAGCTGTTTCTTCTAATAATTTACTTGTTCTTTTCATCTTCCTATTTTTTCTTTACGTATTATTTGTAATAAGTATTAAACTTGCCCAAAGTCGCAACATGTTGAAGGATGTTAAACTTTCCGTCTAACGATTGTTATTTTTTTCTCCTCAGTTATTTCATTAAAGTTTTTATTTTTTCACCCTTTGTTTTCTTATACTCACCTGTATCCTTAACTTACAGTACGCAGAATTAAATACCTCGCTGAGAGTAGGCGCGATTTCCCTGTAAGTTTTGTCAGAATTTAACCTCCTCTGATTTTTCACCATATTCATGATAGCAAAAGTAAGTTTTGTCCTGTTTTCTAAATTTTGTTAAGTATGTTTTTCTCGTATTATTATTCTAGTTTTGTATTTTTGTTTTTTTTTTAGGGGAACCCTCACTCCTTTTAGTTCCAAGTTACACCACTGGCTCAATTTAAGACAAAATTTGGACAAATATGAGTATTCTCAAAAAATCAAAAACATCGAAGCTCGGGAAGATGCATATGAAATTTATCGCAAGACAAATGTTGTATAAAGCCAAAAGGACTGTCCAAAAAAAATCACCATTCGATTCACTGAATCTTGCGGTGATTTTTTTTGGACCCTCCTTTTGGTTTTATTTAACGTTTGCATAGCGATCTTGCATCTTCCCGAGGTCCTTCTCGGGCCCCTATGATTTTGATTTTTTGAAAATACTCAAGTATTTTCCCAAATTTTGTCATAAATCGAACCGGCAGCGAAACTAAGAACTAAGGGGGAGAGAAGTCACCTTAAGGATATTATTGTGATCAGAGTTCTTAGGAGAAGGGAATGCCTATCCCCCAAGTTTAATAATTGTCTTCCCCCAAAGGTGCCATTTAGGTCATTGTTGTGCAATAGTGAATCTGAAAAAGGAAGGAGCTAAATGAAAAGAACTTAATATAAAGGATTGACAAGTTTAAAAAAAAAATCAAGTTCACAGGAATTGACAGAAGTGTTAAAATGTTACTAAAATGTTACCGTTGCAGATCAATTTTAATTTTTAGATCAACTTCATTTTAAAACAGATGAAAATGTTTTTCGAAAGAACAACAGGAGGTTTCGAGGTGTACCACTCAAACAATTCACCCCATGAAAACGAATTCTTTCATTTTACTTTGCTTTTAAGGGTGTTAGTTCTCAAAAAAGGCAATAAAAAGCTTGATGATAAATATAAATGATTTTTCGGCAATGTGTCAACCTATTTGCTTGTTGATAAAGCTGTCCGCACCACAAAAGATAAAAAAAAAAGGAAATATTGGGGTCTCTTTATTTCGGGCTTTGGAATTTTTACAAATAATTTTTTTGCTGTCCGGTAAAATTTGGACTGCAGAAAAGCTTTTCTCCCACATTTTAGTGTATTCTGAATTTTGGAGACAATTTTTTTCATTGGCACAGCTCTTTGCCACTTCAGTGGATGACATCAACTTCTCATATGGTTAGGGGGAATCCCATGACAGTCACGTAACTAGAAGGATTGATTAATTAATTTACAGTCGGTTACTAAAATTACATTGATTCATTTTGAAAGAGCGAATCTTCAAGGCCTATGGGAATGCCGTGAGAAGATTTCTCGACAATCTAGAGACTTAAAATGAATCTATGCCAAACTTTTCCAGTTTTCAATCCAAAAGATCGCACTGCTTGTCACTTAGGGGAAAAGTCACATTTTCTATAAAATAAGAAAGAAGATGCGAAATCGCAGAATGTCGGCACCTGCGTCGTTACTTTATGGATCTTTTGAGCTTGAAATGAATAAAATTGGTTGAGAACTGGATTTTAAAAAAATTTCCGAAGATTTTATGTAAGCTCAAGGAGAACGAGTGAGATGAGGTCTCACTCGCACTCATTGAGCTTATGGCAAATCTTCGGAAATTTTTTTAAAATCCAGTTCTCAACCAATTTTATTCATTTCAAGCTCAAAAGATCCATAAAGTAACGACGCAGGTGCCGACATTCTGCGATTTCGCATCTTCTTTTGTATTTTGCAGAAAATACAGCCTGGCCCCCAAGTGACAAGTGGCATGATCTCTGGAATTGAGATCTACCAAAGTTTGCCCTGGATTCATCTAAAATGCTTCAAATAAGAGCAAATAATAACACGGTTCAAGAGTTTAAACTGAACTGCAATACTGTGCTGATATTTCAGCATTCATTTTAAATGCATAACGGCTTTAAATTTTTTGAGAAACTTTCCCACAGAATACTCATACAGAGGTCCTGAACATAATAATTCCCAACAAATTTACAATACTAGACCGTCTGGCAATGGACCGAACATTCGAGTCTCGTTACAAGTATGGAGAATATTAATGTACAAAAATACTCGTATTTGGCTGCACAGCTCAAAGAGGTGTCAAGATGCATTCGAGATTGCCTGCGGGGATGAAAAATGAACTCTTGGAAAAATACTGAAGGTCCTGCCTACACGTAAAAGCTCTGATGAACATGATGTAACGAATACCTGAACAAAAAGTGAAAACTCAAAGATTCAAAAAATGATCACGAAGAGTTAAATATAATGACATTCCTTCTTGGTTATCTTCAAATAAAGGGTCGGGAACCAATAATGGAGCGACGGAGCAAAAATAATCAATATCCTCCTGACTAAGTTCAAACACTGAAAAATCTAAGGCATTTTCAAAATCTCTAGGTGCGGAGGCTAAATTTAAATCTAAAACTTCTGGCACCAGCCCTAGAGCAAATATATCTTCTTCATAGCTTAATTGACGAAAATTTGTGAGCCATAATTGATTAGGACTGAAATTGCTGGCTGTCCGTAAACCATGCTGATTCCAGCAATTTTTAAAAGCGTCAAGACTAAGCTGAATTCTAGGGAAAAAATGTAAATCAAACACAAAAGGTCCCTAATTGAGCGTTGACTTAGGACATTGGTATTTTCCAGGTGAAAAAAAATTGACGAAATTTAGAGCTCACGACAGCATTAACTTCTGCCCATAATCTTTCTATTCTGGTGTTATGAACACTTCTCCCTTGAATGAAAGGGGTTTGAATACTGCTTCGTTGAGATTGCATGAATTCCATTACTCGGACATTTTCTGTGCCGCGATCCGCTCTCACTCGCATTGGTAACCCATGCTCTTGTACTCCTTGTCTTGTAAACAACTGTAGTACTGCTTCAGCTTTTTTTGTCACAGCCAACTCAAGATAAATTATTTTACGGCTGTATCCATCCACACAACCATGAATATACAAATTCCAGTTGACCAGTTTTTCATTTCCGTCCATGTGCCTGAAAAACGAACATAATATTCTAATAAGGATTGAAAGCAAGCAAAACAACAAAAAGAGAAGAAGAGGGTTAATAGAGCAGCCAACAAGACAAGTATTTGCAGCACAGTCAAACTTACAAGCTCAACAGAAAAATGGTCATTGTTTGAATCGTACTTATACTAGCTTCCCATCTCCAGAAAGAATGCCATCACAGAGAGCTATCAGCTCTTTTTGACAGTGTTCTATAAAAGATGATAAAGTCACCTATAAGGTTACAATACGCTCAAAAAGGCCTCCTAACAAATATGATTCTAACATTCATCATTGCTCCGTGAAGCAACTGCGGGAAGAAATGAACATCACTTCTATGACTTTTTTCTTGGTCTGAAACTGATTTTCTTCGGAATCCTATTTGAATACCATTTCAAATCTTTGCTGGCTATAAAACTGAATGGATTTCATAGGTTGATAAATTCCTTGACTCGACAAAATTTAAACCAGGGCTAAGTAAAAATTAGCAAAAATTGATGTGATCAGCTGGGTAAGATTGAGAAAATTACATAAAGACAAATTCTTTGATCAACTAGTCAAACATTTCCTTGTCTTAAACGTCAGATTGCTGTCCTCCATGTTGTTGGACTTATCTCATTGTTCTTTAAGTAACTTTTGCCCAGGTTAAAGTCAGACGATTTAGCTCTCTCCTTTCTGTGTAGAAGCTCTAGTCTATGGTGTACCCTATGCTGTATCTAGAGATGCACTGTAGGAGGTCAAAATAACGACGGTTTTTTGACAAAAAGGGGTCAAGTAGCAATTTGGCCAAAGTTGAGTTGCTTCTTTTTTGAAAGGTGCAGCTTGCTGTGCATTAAATTTCACAATATTTTGGAGAAATACGCAAGAATAATTAAAATTTGCATACTCAGAGGAATGCCACGGTCAAGCTCGAACGGATTTTACCTCCTCCTGTAAAGTTGGCAAAGAGCTACTGGACTCCTTTCGCCAATACAACGTCAATAAATGATTTACTCACCAAAGATAGTTGGCTCCTTTCACCCGATATTGTCTTCTTCTTAACCTTCTGCGACGAAATTCCTACAAAAAGGATAAATAAAAAATTATTTTGTGTCTACTTGTAAGAAAACATGAAATTTGATAAATTCCTACAAAAAAAGGATAAATAATAATTAGTTTTGTTTTGTAAAGAAATTAATTTTTATTTATCTTTTTCATAGGACTTTAACATATTACACCACTCCTCACAAATAGAAACAAAATATTGTTTTATTTTTCCTCTTTGTAGGGATGAAATTTAGGAGTTCCCGATTACCTGCAACAAAAACCAAAGTTTTCTCTGATGAGCACATTATTCTATCACGAAATTTACAATTTCTTTCCTAAATAGAAGAAACAAATAAATTTTCATTTCTTCTTTTATAGGTGCAGCCATTGTAAATTTCGTGATAGAATAATGTGCTCATCAGAGAAAACTTTGGTTTTTGTTGCAGGTAATCGGGAACTCCTAAATTTCATCCCTACAAAGAGGAAAAATAAAACATTATTTTGTTTCTATTTGTGAGGAGTGGTGTAATATGTTAAAGTCCTATAAAAAAGATAAATAAAAATTAATTTCTTTACAAAACAAAACTAATTATTATTTATCCTTTTTTTGTAGGAATTTATCAAATTTCATATTTTCTTACAAGTAGACACAAAATAATTTTTTATTTATCCTTTTTGTAGGAATTTATCATATTTCACTTTTCCTCACAAGTAGAATCTAAATAAGTTTTTTATTTTCCTTTTTGTAAAAATTTATCATATTTCTTTGTTTTGTAAATGTAAGAGTCACAAACGCCTTACAAACTCCAAACATATAAACTGTGAAAGATTGTATATAGGTGCAGCCATTGTAAATTTCGTGATAGAATAATGTGCTCATCAGAGAAAACTTTGGTTTTTGTTGCAGGTAATCCGGAACTCCTAAATTTCATCCCTACAAAAAGGAAAAATAAAACATTATTTTGTTTCTATTTGTGAGAAGAGGTGTAATATGTTAAAGTCAAAGTCCTGAAAAAATGATAAATAGGAATTAATTTTTGTACAAAACAAAACTAATTATTATTTATCCTTTTTGTAGGAATTTATCAAATTTAATATTTTCTTACAAGTAGACACAAAATAATTTTTTGTTTTTCTTTTTTGTAGGAATTTAACATATTTCACTTTTTCTCACAAGTAGAATCAAAATAAGTTTTTTAATTTTTCCTTTTTGTAGGAAACTTCCAAACTATGTTTTTCTTAAATATAAGAAACAAATAAATTTTCATTTTTCGCTTTTTGTAAGAAAATGTAAGAGTCACAAACGCCTTACAAACTCCCAACATGTAAGAGTTTAAGCTAATGAAAAGTCATGGTAAAGTCTTACAAAAAGAAAAATGAAAATTTATTTGTTTCTTATTTTTAAGAAAAAAAAGTTTGGAAGTTTCCTACAAAAAGGAATCATAAAAAATTCTATTTGTAAGAAAAAGTGAAACATGTTAAATTCCTACAAAAAGGATAATTAAAATTTAATTGCTTTTAATTCTTTTAATTTTTTCTCTGACACAGCGATGCACGAAAAGTGAATGCCGCAATATTCATTAAGAGTCTGAAAATTTGTAATAGGTAGATGCAGCCATTGTAGATTTTGTGTTAGAATAATGTGCTGATCAGAGAAAACTGATTTTGTTGCAGGTAATTTTTTGGAGAAATTTCTCTTTCTCACAATTTTCTTTTTCTTTTTACAGTCAACTAAAAGACATAATGTATCCCTTTAGAAAATAATTGCATCCAGTGTGAAAGATTGTAGTTTTGGCAATATATGTATATGAATGAAAAAAGTTTTGGTTATTTGTGTACCTTCACTGCAACAATGAGCACCCTCATTTGGTTCTCTCTAGATTTGACTCTCTAGATTTGACAAGGGATTCCGGAAGTGTCGCTCGTACCCCGGTGTAGCAACCTGAAATGCTGGGATTCACCGGTGAAATGTTGGGCGACACTAGCGAAAGCCCTCGGAAAACCTACAGAGTAAACCTACATTCCTGGTCAGAAAAAATTACACCGCCCCCTATATGCGCAAAAGCCAATAGAAATGTGTGTACCCCCACTTACAACGCTACAAAAACCTATTGATTAAACTGTTTCGGTGGCAATTTGTCCCGGGGCGGGGAAACCCGCGCTTGCATGTATCTAATGACGTATATTTTTTTTCTGGCCTTTGCGAGTGCAATTTCCTTTGTATTATACAATAGTTGCATCATTGGAAATTGATTGAAAAGGATTTTCCTTTTTTTACCTTATGTTCTAATCAGAAAAAATTTCACTGCCCCCACATAGGCGCAAAAGCCAGTAGAAATGTATGTACCCCGCTACAACGCTATGTAAACCTATTGATTTACATAAATAAAAAAAAGCATCCTTAGGTAATGGTTTTTGGTGTAATTTAATGGAGTTACTGCCATTAGGGTTACCAAAAAAAAGATTAAATAAATTTTTTCTGCCTTTTTTAAACTGTTTCGATGGCAATTTGTACCGTGGCGGGGAAATCCGCGCTTGCACCCATCTAATGAAATATATTTTTTTTCTGACCTTTGCGAGTGCAAGAATAAAGTACATTAGAAGCAGTCCGGTATTGATTTTTTTTTTTCCACCTGGCTCCGTGACTATTATAATAGCGCATTAACTTAACTATAGGAGAGGAAGTTGTAATAATATGAGACGGATATAGGTAGTTGATTGAATTATAATTGAACAGTTGATTGATTTATAATTGAACAGTTGATTGATTTATAATTGATCAGTTGATTGAATTATGATTGAACAAATGCAAAAACAAATAAACGGGAACTGAAACTAAAAATGATTTAAGAAATTATTAATCTGCACCATAACTTTTTTAATTTCATTTTAATCATTTTTACTTACCTTTAAAATTAAATTAAAAAAGTTATGGTGCAGATTAATAATTTAAGAAATTATTAATCTGCACCATAACTTTTTTAATTTAATTTTAAAGGTAAGTAAAAATGATTAAAATGAAATTAAAAAAGTTATGGTGCAGATTAAGGATTTCTTAAAAGGTTAAGTCACTATTCTTTTGATTTTGAAAGAATTGAGCCTCCCCTGCTTTAAACCGAGCTGTTAATGGAGAATGTAAAGAAAAAATTGCTTTCTCTGTAACACATAAGACTGCTTGAAAATCTGAAGGATTGTTTGAAAGAGGAACAGGGTTTTTAGCACTAATTTGTAGACCACAGTCTTTTAATGAGAAAGAATTTTCATCGATAGGTAAATAACAGAGAACTTCGTGTGGATCTGTAGTTTCTGTCACTATCTTATGGAGGTCAATAAGTAAGGTAGCGCTTGGATACGCATAATGTGATAAAACAGGCATTATAACAGCGCCTTTGCACCACTTTTCCAAACTTTTAAACGTATTTGAAGCACATTTTGCGTTTGAAGGAGTCATCTCCTGATCATACCTAGCGTTATGTGCCACTAGAAAAACATCACATTTACGTGCAACCATGTTTTGATTAGTAACTGGTGAATCACCTGGACATACAACTGACAAATTTCCAATATTAATATCAGCTATAACGCACTGCTTATTAGTATCAAGACAAGTAAGGTAATAATTACCGTCAAGAATATGAGCACCGAAGTTTACATTCAAAAGATTAGTATGCATGGGACTCAAAAATTCAGAATAGGCAACATGATTTTCAGAGGTGTATTTTGCAAGATCAGATATATACGGCAAAAAATTGTATTTTGTAACGGGAAGTCCATCACACAAGGCAGTTGATTTCAAGAAATCATCCTTCCATATTTGATCACTAAGATCACAATTTATCGACGTAAAAAATATTTTTACATTTGCATACTTTTTCTTCACATCTCTCAGAAGATTAATAAATATTTGAGATCCAGAGAAGAAATATGGATCTCCAGAAATGATGATAGAATTTACAGGAACTTCTAATATATTAATAATTTTAAATAATAAATTGTAACAATTAGAATCAGGGCTGGAGATAAGAATGAATTCAATCACTGATACTTCCTGAAAACACTGTTTAATAGAACTGAGCTGTTTTCTTATAGAATCTTCTTTGCTATCCAGTTTTCCCTCTTCCCAAGAATTCCTCTCCTTTTGATATTCTGGACTGGCATTTGGAAAGTCATACTGTGATGGTGAATTCGGTGCCACAGCTTTTGCTGTGTTAAAACTAGCTTTACATTTGGCGGGAGAATAGCCAGGATCTAAAAACCCTGCATCAACAATGCTGCATCTTTCGCCCATGCTAAAGATATTGATATCTCCCCCATCAATGCTGTGAAAGAAACCATGGCCTTCAGCTGTAAAAAAGAAAAAATAATTAGAAATAGAATCCTTATTCTTCTGGGTAAAATGGATTGAGTTTAGCAGAACTGGATCAACTGCTTTTTCTCATGAGCCCTGAGTCTCATAAGATTACATGCAAAACAGGGCTCATGAGAAAAAGCAGTTGGTCTACTTCTGCTAAACTCGATCCAAATGTTAGTTACAACTTACAGGAATGCCCCCCAGCACCATAAAACATCAGTCAAGACTTTGAATCGCATGTAAAAAATCAATTCAGGCAAAAGGAATCGAATGAGTGAGAATTATGAAAAATTCAAGTTAGTGAATCGATTCAAGATGGACTTGTTGTGATTTGGTGTTTTTATAGAAAAGAATCAGGCACCGGAGTGTTTAAAGTTAAACATGATGAAGATGTATATTGAGAAAATACACGCTAAAGTTGAAGAGACGTTTTGTTTACATTCTACCTACAATCGTCAAGGCGTACAGCTCGAGAATAAGACAGAGAATTTTCTAGAAAAGGGAAAAAGGGAGACGAGGATGAGTTTTGCACACTATGCAGAATTTTCCGAATCAGGGTTTCTCAACTTGTTTGCGCTTCTCAGTGGTTCTCAATCATTGTTTGATTATATTTTTAACAGGACTTTCTAGACCTGGTTAGTGAAACCGGTTTTACAGGGTTCATTAGAACCCCAATGACTACAAATCCCCCAAATTTCAAGAAAATCAGAGGCTAACCGTCTCTTTGTAAGAAAAAAATTCAGGAAAGTGCTTTTTCATTTCTTACTTTTATGTATTATTTTATTTCGAATCTTGAAAGTATTTATTAGAAATTGTAATGTTCAAATTATCATTGAGAATGAAAAAGAAATAAAAATAAAAAAATATTATCAACCAAGTCAGAATTTCACAGAGAAGTGGGATGTTGCAAGATTTTCGAAGCCATTTTATTTTTGTAAAGGAGAACCTCATGAAAATTCCAATGACTTTTCCTAACCTTACAAGAAATGCTTGCATCTCTAGTTTTAACCCTGTTTGCACCCACAAATCAAGTTAATCGTGGGAGATGGGAGCCAGAACAATAAATTGGTGGTAGTAGTCCACACAGAAAAGTTAATTGCTTTTTATTTAGAGGCACAGAGCATTTACCTCTTTTGAAGGTCATTTCATCATTAGAAAAGAAGAATTTCTTCTTGGGTTTTGTGGTATCTAAAAAAAAAAAAAAAATTAGAAATGAGTGTAATGCAAAGCGATAAGTAACAAGTAAATAAATAAAACATTCAAAAACTGAAATGAAAATGATAAATAAACAAGCTTGGAAGAAAAATGTTGCCGAATCAAGACAAGCAGCTATATGAATAGTATATGAATATGTATGATTATGTAACTCATTTGGAGTGGAGAGGGCCAGGAGGGAGGCGGGGGATCAATTAATGGCTACCAAAGTTACCATTTTTTCATCGCTTTTTTGAAATTGGGAGGCGTTTTGGGGCGTCTGGCCGTCTGATTACCATGACTTACTTGGGCCTGGGGAGGGGATTTTAAGAAAGAAACGATGTCTCATTTGTCTATTCCCGCTGCTTGCAACTCGCCCATTTCACATAATGATTTTACGTAGTTACCTTTTTCTGTAGATTTTCTTTTTCTTTTTTCTGCCAACGCTTTGCAACCTGTAACATAGTTCAAAACAAAATTATGTTAACCCTGCTACAAACGAGTATACTCGCGGAAAAAAAACCGTTCCTCAGAGCTACGCCCGAAAATACTCGCATTCGTGACTTCCATTGAATTTCCGACCGTAGCGCTGTTGCGATTGAACTAAACATCAGACTATAGGTACGCATTCTGTCGGGGAAGATACGAACTACAAGTTACAAGTGTTTCCGATAGAATGCGTTGCCCCTTGATTATAAAATATGCTTCTTCTCTGCAATGATTGAATTTGCATAATTTTCGATTCCTAACTCAGCTGGGGGGTGGCTGCACCTGAATTCCTAACTCAGCAGGCAAAGGGTTAAACACAATAAAAAGACCGAAACTCAAAATAATTAAAAACCCTAATGGAGTGTGCGAGGAGGGGATGTAAACTTGCAGATCTAATCAATCTTTATGTGTTTACAAACAGTTGAGGTGAAACACAATACTTAATAACTGATTTATAAAGTTTTCGCATTATACCTTATATGAATGACCAATTCGAAAAAGGGCACATGTCTATCTGACCATTTTTTACAGGAGAGACAAAAAACTGTTTAGTTTCGACGAAAAGCACAGTGATAACGCGCAAATTTTTGTATCAAATCTTGACTATATAATACATTGAACGCCACAAGAATCGCAGAAAAAAGTCAACTGAAGGGGCGTTTTCAGTAATGTGAAAGTAATGGAATTTAGAGATAGTAAACATAACCTAGAGATAGTAAATAGGGGCAAAGCTGTGGTAAAACTGAAAGAAGAAAAGTAAGCAGTCTTTACCTGGGAAAAGATTTTGAGCCACTAATATAACCGCAGACGTGGCCGCAGCCGTGGCCGCAGCCGTGGCCGCAGACGTGGCCGCAGACGTGGCCGCAGACGTGGCCGCAGCCGTGGCCGCAGACGTGGCCGCAGACGTGGCCGCAGACGTGGCCGCAGACGTGGCCGCAGACGTGGCCACAGACACAATCCTCTCCAGTTGGGTGATTTCATCTGGAAGGAGGGGGAAAAATTGTAATTAATTTTTGAAAGTTCTTTCTTGCTTTTACTACTTGTAAGATTAAGACTACTTAGTTGTATCAAGATATTAGTATTAAATTTTGATTGTGCT
Source organism: Trialeurodes vaporariorum (assembly GCA_011764245.1). Classification (NCBI taxonomy): domain Eukaryota; kingdom Metazoa; phylum Arthropoda; class Insecta; order Hemiptera; family Aleyrodidae; genus Trialeurodes; species Trialeurodes vaporariorum. The sequence continues at coordinate 49,265,486 of VMOF01000379.1, forward strand.
AAATATTTTCTTTTTTTTAATCTCCATGTGAACATGTATTGGTAAGAAAGATTGGAAAACTGAAACTGAGTAAGATCGAACACTTCAGTATAATACTGTTTACAGTGATCCTAAAAATGATTCTACAAAAAGCAACACTATACCTGAATCCTCAATTCTCCTTCTCGTAGATCTGGTAAAATAATTATGGTATCTGGGTTGCACTCTCCTCCTGGGACCCATCTGGAAAAAAGAAAATCATCACCCTTTATCATTACTATTTTTCAAAGATTACTTCTTCTCGCCGCTGCCTCCGAAAATGATGGGGGGGGGGGGGCGCCGGATGGGAAACTCCTCTGACTGGAGACAGGGTAGACCATCTCTTTGGAGATGGGTGAGATAGGGATGAGTGTGTCACTCATAAAACCAGGAGGTAAATCTAGAGGTTGTTAAGTGAGGTTCGGTTAGGTCAGATCAGGTCAGGTCAGGTCAGGTCAGGTCAGGTCAGGTCATGTTAGTGTATACCGTACGAGAATGTTGAATTGATCGTTTGGCACCGGTTGTATCTGTTCCAGTTGAAACTACCTCCCGAGTTCGTTTCAACTGGAATACAACCGATGGCAGTTATTACAACTCATCTCTTAACGCCTTTCGTTGAAATGACGCGATAATTACAGTAATGACGACTTATCTAATAAAGTTCTCACCTCAGAATGCTTAGAATTAATTATTTCACAAGTAACGTACAAATTTATTGCTGAATACGCCAATTTTATTATAGAATGTCTTAGGATTATGTTTGCATGGTTCGTGAACCATGTTGTAAACTTTTCTCATTTTATTTTGGATTTCGTTCAAAAATGTATTCTCGCATCTAATTGGCTCTAGTCTTCACCGATCACCGGCATTGCTCGGCAATAATCTCTGTTCAAACTGAACCATATCCCGTCGCTAAAATTTCACTTTCAACAACGGCCACTGAGAGCCATCAATCCGGGCTCGGGCCTGGTTACCCGCCTGCACTGAACCCAACATCGCAAACCCGCAATGGCGGAAGCCATGTAACCCATAGGTTAGGTTAGGTGTATATTACTTTCTGTTTGATCGTGTGAGAGACGCTTAATCTTTAAGACGGTTTTTAACATCATGAAGCTTAAAATTGGAGAGGCAATCTACTAAGTTTAAAACTGATTTAGAGGTTAGGTACTCTGAACAAAAGCAATCTCACTGAGGAGATTGGGGGCGAATCTTTAAGGGGTACAATGATTCAGAATGAGAATCTGAGGGTAGAATTGGAGTAGCAGAGGACAAGGAGTTGTAAATGATGTGGTACAGGTGATCAAGAGCAGTATTGCAGTCGTCGATGCTCTTCAGGGAAAGATTGTTCTTGAGAGATTCGTGGATTAATTTGCGGAAAAGCTCCCAGTCTGTGCGGCCATTGTAGATGGGGGGGATTCGTTCCTTCAGTAGAATTTTGTCCGAGCAGTTCAAAACAATTAGCGAATGGTCTGAGCAGGATTCGTACGTGGATTCGAAATCCAGTTTACTTTCGTTTAGTCCCTTGCAGATAAAAAAGTCAAGGATGTCAGGGGTCAGATATAAGAAGGACGTCGAGATGGAGGTTGGTTAGATACAGTTTTATGAAGTTTTTTTTGTTGTAATCAACGAGCCCATTGGCATTCAGATGACCGATACGGTAGATTTTATCTGCCATGTTGCAGGCACAGGAGTTGCATCAAGGACATAAAGGAAGGAAAGGTAGAGTGGTCACTGTAATGGGAGCTCCGAAACTGTGTTTGGAGCAGGTTTGGGGTAGAATCGTAGCTTCATGTACGCAACGCCCAGAGTGCGTATCGTGTACACAACAGAAGGTCTTTTGGTGTGAGTGAGTTCGACACTGTCGGAGCGCCGCTGTGTGCGTTTTGTGTACACAGTGGAACAGTTGAGGTGCCGCTGCGCTCTCAAACACCGTTTCGTTTTATAACATTGAGTGACCACTCTACCTATTCTTCCTTTATGATCAAGGATGCCATCATCGTGGTTATAGCCTGTCCCAGAAAAGATTGGATTTGACACTTCTATGGTTTTCATGAAAACATCAGCTTCTTACTGCTCCTGACCAATCAGGTTGCCCTATCTGTGGATGGAAGCTGATGTTTTCATTCAAAGCTACAGTTGTCAAGTCCAATCATTCCTGGGACAACCTATAACTGGTTTATATATTCAGAATGGTTCAGCTCAAAATTCTTCTAACAACTATTATTAGACAAAGAACAAGAGGAGAACGGGGAAACGTTAAAAAATTAAATGATCACAAACCTTAAAGTTGAAGGATAAAAGAGACGAAAACAACTGTTTCTCCGACAAATACTCAACGTTATTCAGAATTCATATGGTTGCTGCGGCAAGCTAAGATGGCCGCTCAAAAACGATGGTTGGTGAGCACCGTCATTACTCATCAGCATTGCAGAGGCTCACCGTTCATCATTCAATGGCAATTTGAACCGGGGCGGGGAAATGAAATCCGCGCTTGCATGCATGTATCTAATGGCATACATTTTTTTTTCTGTCGTGAAACAATATCAATTATTGTTACCAAAAAAAAGATTATTTAACCTATTTTGGACTTTTCAAAATTATTTCAGCGGCAATTAGTACCGGAGCGGGGAAATCCGCGCTTGCATCCATCTAATGGCAGATATTTTTTTTTGGCCTTTGCGACAACCAATTCCTTCGCAGAGTACGGTGATTAGGACATTATCTATCGATTTAAAAGAATTGTCCTTTTTTTACATACATTCCTGGTCAGAAAAAAATACACCGCCCCCTATAGGCGCGAGAGCCAATAGAAATATATGTACCCCCGCTGACAATGCTACAGAAATCTATTGGTTTATTGAGATGATAAAAAGTATCTTTTCAATATGGTAATCAGTGTTATTTTGTGGAACAACATCCGTTTTTGTTTCAAAAAAAAAGATTATATAACTTATTTTCGACTTTTCAAAATTTATTTTAGCGGCAATTAATACCGGAGCGGGAAATCCGCGTTTGCATCCATCTAATGGCAGATATATTTTTTTTGGCCTTTGCGAGTGCCGTTTCCCTTAGCAGAGTAAGGTGACTAACACATTATCTATCGATTCAAAAGAATTGTTTTTTTTTTACCTACATTCCTGGTCAAAAAAAATTACACCGCCCCCTATAGGCGCGAGAGCCAATAGAAATATTGTACCACCGCCTACAATGCTACAGAAATCTGGTGGGAATGCTTGAGCCTTAGGTGGCCCTAAAAAGGGCCTTTTTTAATGGGGGCCCCCCCTACTGCGGTTTGTTGTTGGGGGGTGGGGCTGGGGGAGTCACCGGTGGCGCTTTGCAGCGGCTCCGAGGGCGTCTCCTCCCCCCCCGAGGGCCCTACTGGGTGATGTAAGCAACTCGGCCATTCGGTCCAGTTCCTCCACCGTAATCAGTCCGCGATTTAGGTCGTGGGCACTCATGATATAATGACTAAATAGTAGCGGCGTTATTACCTTGATAGGTTGTTTATCGCTTAGAACTGCGAGTTCTCGAAATTTGAAGTGCTAATAAAATGGTAAAATACTATTTATTTATTTCAATGCATTAGCGGAATCAATACAAAATAAAATGACCCACATATCAATTTGTAAAATTTTTGGGGGGAAAAAAGTAGAAAAACGAGAATGGTAAAAATTGAATTCCAGCGGAAACTCAGTTTTAGTGAGTCGATGTCGTCGAGCATGAACAGCATAACCCAACGTAACCTAGCGGAGAAAGCATGAAAGAAATCCTGCATCTGCATCTGCCGTTGGCATGCCTCCAGGTGCAAGCTACGCTTCATCAACTGGTGGTTGTACAGTGGCAGTTAGGGGGTATCAATTTTTAGTGAGACAGAGGAGGCTAAGTTTGCGTTCCGGGAGAGGACCTCCGGAAAATTTTAGAAGATCTAGACCTTTGAGACCCAATTTGTTGTAGATGTCTTGACTTTCTACAAGTTATTGTTTCCCACTCGAACTATTCAGTAATTATTTTAAGATGAAAGCATTTTTTTGGTAGATTTGTGGATGTAACTTCCAGTAGTAGTAGTAGTAGTAATAGAAGCAACAGGCTTCATAGTCCAAAAATGACTCAAAGTCGAGTGAAAGTTAAAATCGACCAATTTCAGGTTGAAACTCCATGGGTTTGGACGGACCTAGTACAAGCTCAAAAAAAATTTCCCTACAGATACTACTTTTTATGTGTTTTAACCCTAAAAATTTTTGGGGAGGGTGTTTTGCGTTGTTTGACAGAAAAAAATTCTAAAAGTTCCCCAAATTTTACAAAATTTTGGCTTTTTTTGAACTTCGACAAATAGATAGCGACCTCTGGTTTGCAGTAAAAATCGTTTTTTTTAATGAGCTTTAAATCGACCGGTCGATAAGTTTATTTTCAAATTTTAGTTTCTGTATTTTTTTAGGGGGATATGTGGGGGGGGGCGGCACATGTGAGGGTAATTCTTAAGTTGAAAATAAACCTATCGACCAAATACTTTGTTTAAAAGCTCAAAAAAAAAAGACAATTTTACCACAGCTGGTGGTCAAAGTTCAAAAAAACCCAAAAATTTTTGTAAAATTTTGGCAACTTTTAGAATTTTTTTCTTTCAAAAAACCAAAAAACACCCTCCCAATTTTGTCGGGGTTTAAAAACATATAAAAAGTAGTATCTGTAGGAATTTTTTTGAGCTTCTACTAGGTCCGCCTATGGAAAAATTTCAACCTGAACTTGGTCAATTTTAACTTTCACTCGACTTTGAGTAATTTTTGGACTATGAAGGGGTCCATATTTTGGCCCAAAAATTTTTTTTTGGCTTTTTTGTTAGGGTATTAGTAAAAAAATTTTAGCATATTTGCTCTAATCCTGCCCAGCAAGAAAAATTTCCGAAATTGGGAAAATTTCACTCGGCAAACGATCACTTGGAAAGGTATGCAACCCGCGAAACATTTCCAACGACAGAAAGTTACGAGTGGCACCAAGGAAGCGCTTCAAGACTGCTAAATTTTGGGCACTTTATGTTTTCAGATAAATAAAAGACAATTTATGACATTTATGTTTTATTAAACAATTATGTCAATTATAAAATTTATGACTTTTTATGTTTTATTAAACAACATGTTTTATTTAACGATGATTAGGGGGGGACTTTCTTGTCCCCTCCCGCGTGGTCTTTTTCTTTGGAGTTAGGAGCCCGACGATGCCAGTTAAGTTCTCTACGAGTCCAACAAGATCTGAAATCTGTGAGAACAAAAGAAAATAATTACAATCAAATCATAAGTACTGCACAATGAGAATTGTGGGAAGTAAAAAAATCATTACAGTTTCATTGCAAAGCAAAACAAAACTATTAATCAAGTTTGTACATCTCTGAAGTTAATCAACTTATGGCCTAATCGGTCTTTGTCAGCAATGTAGGGAACAATAACATTTTTTTTTTTCCTTTTTGTGGGAAATCAAAAGATTTTGTTTTTCTTCTCTAGTAGAACCAAAAAATTTTAAATTTTCCTTTTTGTAGGAAGTTTCAATATTTCTTTTTTTTCTAAAATGTATGTAAAAAAGAATTTCTGTTTTCTTAGATTAAGAAAGAATAAGGAATAAAGGGTAACTTTATTTGATTCGAAAAAAAAAGGGGGATGTTCTGCAACATTCTGCATTATAAAAATTTTTTTTTCCCCTTTTTATAGTCGAAATATAATGGAGTTATTTTTCTGTTTTGTGTACGTCACTTGTAGAGAAGCAAAATAGTATTGTAGACGATTGGCTTACATTTGTTACGGAAGGCGCTGCAGATGTGGTGGCCTCTGGACTCCTTCCTGGTGCGGCTGTTTCGGAGCATCTTTCTGTTGGTTCACGTTCCGATGGTTTTGTTTCACCGCCTTTTGATGGCGCCTTTAGAACAATACGAAAATTAAAAAAGGTTTACTTGTACACATAGACGAAAAGTGAAAATTTACTACTTTCCGGAAAACAAGTATTTTTTAATTATTGTTACTTATACTAAGACGTAAAAATGTCACAGCTCATGACTTTTTTCGCTTACGTTAAGTAACAAGTGGGAAAAAACCCTTTCCATCACATGCATTTTCCACTTCTCCCTTAAGTTTAATTTAATATACATTATTTTCTTCCCTGCTAGTGTTGCTGCAGACCACGAAGTCAAAGAGCAAAGTCACCCAGCCAGGACAGTAGGCAAAAGTAAGTATCCCCTGCTGTAACACGTTGTTTCAGTAGAAAAACTTCTATTAGGCAAGCCAATACCATGCAGTTTTCAAACACGCAGTATCAAATGTCCCCAAACCGAGTTGTTCCGTTATTTCTCTGTTTAAAACGCCAACCCCTATTAAAACTTCTTCCCTTCCAAACAAACGGAAATTAATAATGAAATATGAATGGATTCCTTTCAGATATTACGAAAATTCGTAACATGCTACTTTTAGAACAATACGAAAATTCTTAAAGCGCTACTTGCAGACAAATAAAAAAATTCAGAATTTGCTATTTTTAGAGTAATATGACAATTCTGGAAGAGCTACTTGTAGACAAATACAAAAAGTTTTAATCTAATATACATTTTTTTTCTTCCCTCCTAGTACCGATGAAGATCAACTGCATGAAAGCTTCCAGTCATCAAGCCAGCACAGTAACTTTCAGTAAGTATCCCCTGCTTTTTCCAATCGCTTCAATAGCAAACCTTCTTTCTAGGCAAGCACATACCATGCCGTTTTCAAACACTCACTTTATAATGTGTTCAAGAATTACTTTTAAAACAAACGAAAATTTAAGCAGATTTTTTTTTTAAAATGAAAAAATTTTAAAGGATTCCACTGCAGAAGGGCCCAAAACTTCAGAATTTGCTTCTTCTTAAAAAGTACGAATATTATAAAAGTTTTCCTTGTTGACAAAACAAGAATTAATAATACAAATTTCTTTTTTTCCCTACTAGTACTGAAGATGATCAACCCGAGCAATGCTCCCAGTCACCAAGCCAAAGCAGAGTCAGCTATGCAACCTCTCCTCTTTCGCACAGTAAGTTGTTTGCAATCTTCTTTGTAATTCTTCTAAATCATCTAAAAGTTAACATTACCCCACTAGTGCCAACACTACAAGTAACATTATGCAAAATTTTTTCTTGCAGAAGTACACCCCTCGGGGAAAAAAAAAAAACCCAAAGCCCAGCAGGCAAAAATTTCCCCTTTTCCCATGAAAGTTTTAACGATTTTTTTGCGGACATAAATGAACCAACAATCAGCACTGAAGCCACTACTGCCGTACCAGTTCAACAAAGTGCCGTTGATACCGAAAAACGGTAAGCAAAGAGGAAACAGCAAAAATCATTGTTATTTAATGATTCTATATTTCTCCTAAAATTACGAAGAAACAAAATTTTTTTTTTCCTTTAAAAAGGGTTAACCAGAAAAAAGGTTTTTTTTTTTTTTTTTTTTTTTTTTTTGGTGCTCACAGCAACCTAGATTGCTTTATTCAAAGATCTTTTCCTGAGTTGGCACTGTAGATAAAATCATTGTTATTTAATGATTCTATATTTCTCCTAAAATTACGAAAAAACAAAAAATTTCTTTCCTATAAAAAGGGTTAACCAGAAAATAGGTTTTTTTTTTTTTTTTTTTTTTGGTGCTCACAGCAACCTAGATTGCTTTATTCAAAGATCTTTTCCTGAGTTGGCACTGTAGATAATGTTTCAATAGGCATTAATCATTGGCGGAAAGCGCACTAGGTTGCTGTGGGCACCAAAAAAAAAAAAAAAAAAAAACCTGTGACAAAATTAATTATTTTTTAACTTTAAAAAAAAACCTGTGACAAAATTAATTATTTTTTAACTTTAAAAGAGACCTGTGACAAAATTAATTATTTTTTAACTTTAAAAAAAAACGAAACTTATTTGAAACGCAAAATTACAAAACAATAAAATTTTTGTTTTTTCTAATAATAGAAAAAAAATATAATGCTATATTTGTTCCCTAGAGTAGGAAAAAAAATGATTTTCTTTCCTTTTAGGTTGGGACCATACAAAACTTTGCAGGAGGCTCTCAATTTTTGCCTGGGAATCCAGCGCACATATATAATTGCGAAAGAATTGCCCCCTATCGGAAGCAAGAAGTATTGTCGCGCTTTCTTTGTATATGGCTCGACTGACCTCCGGCGACTGGCGAACGAGATTCAATCTAATTATACAGCATTTCTTGCTGGGAATGTGGAGGTAGCAACACTTTACGAAGTAATTCCAGGCAATGCCGCAGTTAAAATGTATTTGGACATAGAATGGGAATTGTCTGAACATCCATTAGACGCTGCTTTTGTAAACACTGTAATCACTGATGTCAAAACGTGCTATACAGCGCTATACCATACAGAAATAGACGATGATGTGCTTGTATTAGATGCAAGTGGAGGGGGAAAAGTTTCCTTCCATGTAATATTCAATAATGTGGCTTTCCCTAATATTTGGGGCGCTGAGCGACTTCGTGTTCCAAGTTGTAGCCTCTTTGGATACAACGGCAAAAACAAATTATCTTTACAAAAATAAAAAAAAAATGTATTATTGATATGAATGCTTACAAAACCAACCAACAATTGCGCCTCCCGCTAAACCACAAATACGGTGATTTGCGCGTACTATTGCCAGTTGATTCGCCAATTTATCCAGTGCATTCATTGTTGCGGAGGGCTTTGATCTGTGAGGAGGGGCATTCCAAAACTTCCTATGTTGCCGAACGCAGGGAAAGCGCATCTCCACTTGCCAAACCAACACAAGCGCTTGGCAGAAATTATTCTAGTACCGTAGAATTGCGGAAAGTAGCAGGAGCGGCGTTTGAAAGGATTGTGGAATTGATGCAGGGGGGGATTCGTTCCTTTTCTACAGTTGATGAAAAAACTTTCTTAATCTTTGGACGCAACTCCAAATTCTGTCGAAATATTCAACGCCGGCACAAAAGCAATAACATCTATTTGGCTTACAACGTTCCTTCTCAAACATTGACGCAGCGGTGCACGGACAGTGAATGCCGCAGTATTCATTACGAGTCTGAAAATTTGCTATAGGGAGGTGCAGCATTTTTATTGTTAAAAAAGAAAAGTTATTTGTTTTTTATGTTTAAATTTCGTGATAAAAAATGTGCTCATCAGAGAAAACTTTGGGTTTTTTTTTGCAGGTAATCCGGAACTCCTAAAATTTTATCCCTACAAAAAGGGAAAAAAAAAACTTTATTTTGTTTCTATTTGTGAGAAGAGGTGTAGTATGTTAAAGTCCCATAAAAAAGATAAATAAAAATTAATTTTTTTACAAAAAAAACAAATTTTTCTTTATCCTTTTTTTGTAGGAATTTATCAAATTTCACTTTTTCTCACAAGTAGAAAAAAATAAATTTTTATTTTCTTTTTTGTAGAAATTTCTCAAATTTCATATTTTTTGACAAGTTTTTCCTAAATAGAAGAAACATATAAATTTTTATTTCTTCTTTTTGTAACAATTTACCATATTTCTTTGTTTTGTAAATGTAAAAGTCACAAACGCCCAAACTCCAAAAATGTAAACTGTGAAAGATTGTTTTAGGTGCAGCCATTGTAAATTTCGTGATAGAAAAATGTGCTCATCAGAGAAAACTTTGGTTTTTGTTGCAGGTAATCCGGAACTCCTAAATTTCATCCCTACAAAAAGGAAAAAAAAAACATTATTTTGTTTCTATTTGTGAGAAGAGGTGTAATATGTTAAAGTCCTATAAAAAAGATAAATAAAAAATTTAAATTTTTTTTAAAAACAAAAATAATTATTATTTATCCTTTTTTTTAGGAATTTATCAAATTTCGTATTTTCTGACAAGTAGGTACAAAAAAATTTTTTTTTTTCCTTTTTTTAGGGAAAACCCCCAAACTTTGTTTTTTTCTAAATAGAAGAAACAAAAAAATTTTCATTTCTTCTTTTTGTAACAACTTACCATATTTTTTTTTTTTGAGAATGTAAGAGTAACAAACGCCTTACAAACTCCAAACATGTAAAAGATATTATAATTTATCAATTTAGAAAAAAAAAAAAAAATTTTTTGGTAGTTGCAGCCTCTGTGAAAGATTGTATATAGGTGCAGCCTTTGTAAATTTAGTGATAGAATAATGTGCTCATCAGAGTTTGTTGCAGGTAATCGGGAACTCCTAAATTTTATCCCTACAAAAAAGGGAAAAAAAAAAACATTATTGTGTTTCTATTTGTGAGGAGTGGTGTAATATGTTAAAGTCCTATAAAAAAAATAAAAAAAAATTGAGATCTCACTTAAAAGATACCAAAAAATTATATTATTTTTTTCGTATTATTTATGCAAAATGAGACCAAAAAATAATACTATTTTTTTTGTATCATTTATGAGATCTTACTTTAAAAGATACCAAAAAAATTTTATTATTTTTTTTGTATTATTTATGAGATCTCACTTAAAAGATACCAAAAAAATTTTATTTTTTTTTCGTTTTTTTATGCAAAATGAGACCAAAAAAAAATATTATTTTTTTCGTATCATTTATGAGATCTCACTCAAAAGATACCAAAAAATTATATTTTTTTTTTTCGTATTATTTATGACAAATGCGACCAAAAAAAAATTATTTTTTTCGTATCATTTATGAGATCTCACTCAAATGATACCAAAAATTTATTATTTTTTTCGTATTATTTATGACAAATGCGACCAAAAAATAAAATTATTTTTTTCGTATCATTTATGAGATCTCACTTAAATGATACCAAAAAATTTTAAATTTTTTTTTTATTTTTTATGAAAAAAAACACCAAAAAATAATATTATTTTTTTCCATTTGGCCATACCAAGCCTTTTGGCGCTTCACTTTCTTTGGTCTTTGAAATGAAGGTACACCCTCTCTTTGGCTCCTTTATTATAGCGTTTGGTCAAACGCAAAACGGAAAGTCCCAACAGAACGAAAAAGAGACCACACACTATAATTACAAAATCATTTCGTTTGGACCGTTTTGTTCTAATATGACTCTCTACCGAATTAACGGCTGAACGAAACCCTATATCGCCGTATACCAATCGTCTCCATTTGAGTTCGTTTTGATACTTTTCTACTTTTCGACTTTTAATTTTATCTCGTAAGCGAGAAATCTCGTTTGCAAATTCTGGGAATTTCAAATGATTTGCCTCAAAGCAAGTCGTGGCAACCTAAGAAAAACAAAAGATGTAACGGACCGTGCGGCTCGCAAATCAATCAATGCTACCAACCGCATCAACCACCGAATACATCACATCGGCAGCCAACCTCTGCTGGAATCAGGAGGACAATTAATACTATTCTGTGCTCGTAGTGTTATTATCTTTCGATAAAAAGGATGAGAAATCTGATCTTTCATTACCTTATCCTCAGAATTCTCCTTTAATTACCAAAACTTACTGGGCATCGAAGAGGCTCTCTGATACAACCCAGATTTCGTTGTTTACATAGCGGTCCCAGCCCTAACCTCTCCTAGTCTCCTCCTGGCATATGTATTTCCTTTTTCCTATTCTATCAACTTTCAGCTACTTATTCATTGCTTATGCTCAACGTAATAAAATTACTCTGCTTGCGTCTGTAGCAGCTCTGACTTGTGAATTGGTAAGAGTTCAAAGGTTCAACAATGGGAACTTCTGAATAGACCTGTTCTTAGTGATGTGCTGACTTGCGATATACTTCCATCATGTTGTGATTGTATGTGGAATTCCTTTCTCCTAGAAATTGAGTCTCATCTCTCTACCTTTACATGTTTGGTTTTGAAGGTCCTATAGGGAGTCAGCCCTCTTTCAATTTCAAAGGAATGTGCTTCGCGGTCAAATTTTTTGACATTCTATTTAGTCCGCCAACTCTTGTCAAATGACCTTGCGCTATAAGCCATCATGCAATCAATGTAGTTACATCGCTCCATATCTATTTACAAGTAAATTTCAAATACTCCGGGTAACTTCCTGATTGAGTGTCAATTAGTGGATATTCTGATTGATTCTGTGTAACCTGGACCTATCTAAGGCATAATAATCTAATTGGTCGGTATCGTCATTTTGCATGCTCAACACAAAAAGTTCTACAGCAGAGTCATTTTGAGTATCAGGTTCCGACAAGTCGCGGTGCCTGAACTGCATCTAAAACCAACCGTTCAGCGATGCGTGTTGATACAGTTCGGAAGGAGGCACAGCTACTTGTCAGAGCCCGACACTCAAGATGGTCTCGCTCTACTTGGGTTTAAGTTAAACTTACAACTATCCATGATATACTCCTGACCTGTTGTTGATTAGGTGCAAATATGCTCTAACAAGTAGCAGAGCAAGCTTCCAAAATTCATTAAAACGCATCAGTGAAGGTTGGTTGGCAATGAGCGGAAACTCTTAGCTAACCAATCGCTCACCGATGCGCTTAGATGTATCACGGATAGCTAATCCATCAATCCGTCCGTAAACTAAAGGCTAATTTTTAAACAGGAACGCTATGGAATGCTGCACTCTTTTCATGTGGTTAGCGGGCATGGTTCACACGATCCATCAGAACGGAACTAGCCAACTAATTCCTTCCAACTGCAGTAATTTTTTATCAGCCAAGAGTAACCCGTTTAATCTTGTTCCATAAATGAAAATATTAGCTTCCAGTTAGTGATCAAAAGTAGGTACCTACCGCAACCTTGAGAGGCTTCTCGAAACAATAATGCCAGCACCTTGACAGCTTACAACTTAACGAGCTTGAGCCGATCCACTTATCCTTGATCAAGTCAGTCAGATTCTTTCATAAGGTTAGAGCTCGTTTCACAAGTGCAGGCAGAGCTCGACCGATAATCTTTAGCTATGTTTCAATGTATTCATTTCTCCAAAACCAAATTTTCCGTAGACTTATACAATGTGCTTTTAAGGCGCTCCTTCATGAATGGCTAAATCTCTCCTATTCAATATAATTTCATTCCATCATGCCATATGAAAACTAATGCTGTAACGATGGCATACGGGCTTGGGCCACACAACAGCACCTAAAAATGCCAAAGATTATCGGTCGAGCTCCTTCTCCACTTCAGAACCCAGCTGTTGCACTGACCAAACAAGATTATGATGAGTTGAAGCAGGACCGTTTTGAGTATGAGGTTCTGACAAGGAGCGGTGCCTGCTTCCGAGCCGCATCAACATGCTTCGTTGAGCAGTTGATTAGCGCAGAGTTTCAACTGGATGTTTATCAACCGCTCACCGCTGTGCCTTGATGCAGTTTGGAAGCAGGCACTCCTACTTGTCAGAACCCGATACTCAAAATGGTTCTGCTATAGCAACCACCCTGCTAATTGATGCTCTAAAAGCTCTCTAGGAACTAAACTGTCGAGTAAAAAACTGTCACTCGATTTGTCTGTTCAACTATTAAAAAAATTCAGCATACCTTAAACTCAGTGGCATGATCAAAATACCTGATTCATGCTTGACTGTCTAGATTTGGGTCCTTCAAGAAACCCTCTGTGCTCCAAACTTAAAAAAATGTTATACAGTAGTGACAAGCTCAACTGCCCTTAAATATACTTAGCATCAAGTTTTGCTCAGCAAGCAGTCAGGGAGAACGATTTCCGCTGCCTTGCAGCTCAAGAATTTTTTAGCGGAAATATTAGGGATTCCTTCATCTCAAGGCGCAACAGAGAATGGCAACATTAACTTGAAAATTCATGAGCACAACCAATAACTAATCGAAGAAAGTGAGAGGAACTCGTGTATCACTAGCAGAGTTGGTCAGAATATGGTGGTAATCGATTACATGATTTCATGGTAATCAGGGATGACTTTTTACAAGCCATCTATCATATTAGTTGGAGAAGATTTGGATCTAACCTAAAAGACCCTGAAGTTTACTATTTATCTAGTAAGAATAGGTACATTTAATTACCGTCCAAAGGTTTGACGATTACCGATTAGCCAGAAATCGTGTAATCAATTACGCTCCTATTTGCCCGACTCTAATCACTAGGTAATTTTGGAAATGCACTGATTCCATAGAAGCTTGATGGAAGTCTTCAAACTAAATGAAACTCAAGAGGAAACTTCAGAACTTAAAGAACCGGCAACCGGTTTTCTGACAAGCGTAAAATAGATTCAGCTTGCGTTTACACAAAATATAGGTAATGGGCGACAACATTTAACATTGTAGGTACAGGTTGTGAATTCAAGAGTGCGAGCTTGAGTTGATATTCCTGGTAGAACATGCACGAAAAATAAACAAAGAGCACACCAAGTTAACAAAGTCATGAAGACTGAAGAGGTAATTTTGGACTGTTTCGGACCAAAATTGAAAACATACATATACCAAAGAGGTTATGCTCTGCTTTCACAAATGTAAACAACACGGAGAAATTATTTTCTCGCTCATTATATCTCAGCAAAAAGGACATTTGAGAACAAACAAAAGAATGGTCAGAAAACTAGTCGTATTTAGCTTTCAAAGGAGACCAAGTTTCTTTAAATCAGACGCGGATTTATTACTTCAAAATTAGTTTGAAAGTCGCAAGCTCCCAGTCCTTTTGATAATGGGCCGGATATGGCCATGGACTAACTTCTGCTTCACAGTGACTGGATGATTCGCTTTACAGTGGCTATCTGTAATTCGCTTAGATGCTCAGCGCTGAGAGACCGCAGCGGCTGCCCTGCGAATTACAGTAGTTCCGCAAACCGCTGTTCAGAGCGCTACGGTCTGGCTGGACTAACCAATGACTCGGCATGGTCCGATTTCTTCTTACCACTGAATACTGATCACTTTTTCATCCCCTTATTTTGCGGGACATACTATATCGTTGACTGTCGTTTTACTAAAGGGGTTTCCTCGCTATTCTCTTCCTCCTGACAGCTTTCTTTCCTCGCATTTACACCTCGAGAATTTGCGCATCCATCGTGGGATCTTCGCAGTAGGAACAGCTGTGCATTACGATGTGGGATCAGTCTAAACGAACTTAATGGACGGTACCACGTCAGTAAAAAACAGTCGTGATATCTCAGCAAAAAACGCCTGTCGGCGTGCTACGGTGAACGGAAAGTCCGGGCATACATCTCGTTCCTTCGAATGGCCAACTCTTTCTTCACCCCAAAAACGATCCCGGAATATTTTCGTTTCTGATCTGATGATACTGCATCTCAAAAACTCGACTTCGTTCCGATTCATGCTCTACAGGCACAGTGATATCAGGAACGAAAAGTCCTTTCTTTGATTCTCTTCTCCCTCTCTCTCTGACAAATACTATGTATGATAAAATCGCCTTCAATTCGACGGTTATGCTTTTCCACGTACACCCACTTTTTTGAGCTAGGTAATAAACTAATAACAGATCAGTTTTCATCAAAATTAATGCGAAAGGAGAGGAGAGGGGGAAAAGGGGGAAAGGGGGAAAGGGAGGGAGACTTGCCGTGACTTTTTTGGGGTGTGAGTATTGATGTGTGTACAGAACCTTCGTCCTATGTAAATTGAGTGATCACGCACAGAGCAAGCAAGGGCCATCCAGAACACACTTGTGGTCGAGGAAATAAGCGAGGAGGGGGCATTTTCTAGAATTAGTAGTTTTCAATTGCACTAGGTCTTTGGACCGAAATAATTTATTTTATCGGATTCGCTGAGGAGGAGAGTTGCCCCACTACGGTGTCTCCCCGAAATTCACCACTAGCAGCAAGGTGCAAAGACAAGGTGTTACATTGCATAGCCATTCGTCTATTAGTCACGGCAAGTCTCCCTCCCTTTCCCCCTTTTCCCCCTCTCCTCTCCTTTCGCATTAATTTTGATGAAAACTGATCTGTTATTAGTTTATTACCTAGCTCAAAAAAGTGGGTGTACGTGGAAAAGCATAACCGTCGAATTGAAGGCGATTTTATCATACATAGTATTTGTCAGAGAGAGAGGGAGAAGAGAATCAAAGAAAGGACTTTTCGTTCCTGATATCACTGTGCCTGTAGAGCATGAATCGGAACGAAGTCGAGTTTTTGAGATGCAGTATCATCAGATCAGAAACGAAAATATTCCGGGATCGTTTTTGGGGTGAAGAAAGAGTTGGCCATTCGAAGGAACGAGATGTATGCCCGGACTTTCCGTTCACCGTAGCACGCCGACAGGCGTTTTTTGCTGATCCATTTTCACACGATATTTTTCCAATGGGGCTCTTGCAAGCTTTTGCTGTAAGGAAATAAATAGTCTATTCTGATGTAAAAACCAGTGAAAATCACGAAAATCACACTATGAAAGTATAAAAATTTAGTAATAAACTCACGAAACTGCTCTAACGGCAAGATCGTAATGGCGCTTCGACGCAGGTATCATGGGAGATTCCTGTCTAATTTGTCACTTTTTCTACGGAAACACAGAGATACGTCTCAAATTAGATAGGAATCCCCCCTGATACCTGCGTCGAACCGCCATTATGCCCGATTCTGAGAGTGAATTTCGTGATTTTTCAGTGTACTCATCGTCATTTTTACGGGTTTTTTTGCAAGAATCAACTCTTCAATCTCCTGTAGCAAAAGTTTGCAACTGTGCTTTATTATTGTATTTTTCTTACCTATGTGTTACTTGTAGGTTATGATTTAATTTGTTGAAAGATACAAGTTGTTGTCTTAATCCGTAATTACTGAAGTGTTAGCCAATCGGTCTCATTTTACCTGGCTGTCGGTTTTCAAGTAATTCATCCCTTTATTATCATATCATCTTTAGTTTTTCTATGAATTGTTCTTTGAATGAGATTCGTTTCAATTCACGATCTGCGCCGCCGAGAACGAAAGCAAGGCCGTGAAACAGCCAAGTACTTACATCACAGAAGTGCTTACATAATACTGATCTTTTGACTGAATCTGAATCTGAATCTTCTCATAAGTGAGTTTTGCTGTATTTAACGGAGATACGGTCACAAGCGGTTTTACTGCCCACTCACAACACAAAATGAAGAGACGCTCCCGAACCAGAGATTCGCTTCTGTCGATTCAACTAGCGGTAAGTTGATCAACCACTATTCAACGCTTTCTTCTTTACTTCTATTCATTTTGACATTTGGACGCATTCGTGCAGTTCATTTCAGGGGTGTAGTCCCTAATCTGTGGGAATTTGTAATTTTCGTCCCCCCGAATCGAAACAAATTCTGCCTGCAACTTTGACCTGTTGATTTTTAAGCTTCCCTCAATGGAAAGCCAACGCCCAAATTCATGTTGTACTTACACTTACTGTGAGGAATAACATTGGAACATTCCAAAGATCATCAGTCTAGGTGCACTTACCTACGTTTCTGAATTGACCTCTACCTGTTAGGGACCCACACTCACCACGTTTTCAATTTTTTCTTTATGTTGGACATGCAGTGTTCAAGACTCAGACCATCTATTCCCCAAGTATCACAGCTAAATTTGCTTTTGTAAGGGTGGCTGCTACAGCCATTTGAAACTGAAAAATTCTGCATGTGACATGCGCAATAGTTTAGTTCATTACAGCTTGTTTCACAAAAGAAGGCCTATGAGATCACCTCTCCAGATAGGATTTAGAAGAACAATCTCCAACCTTTTGGGGGGATTATGCAAAGATCGAAGGTCATCGGCCAGTTCTTGCTGAGGTATGATAGTCTCTACTGGAACCTCTTTCAATCATGTATTTTTCTGTGTGTACCACTAATGGAGGAAAAAACAACTTTGAAATTGAAGACCTTGAGCGGCATTGGATGCTGAATTTTAGCTACCTCCTACTTAATTTTTGGCCTAAAAATTACCGGAAAGGTCCATTAACTATTAAATTTGAGGTGGTTAAGAGGGGGGGGCCAAATTGCGCATTTTGAATGTAATGGTTTTCCCCGAAACTTATCTGCTCCATAAATATTTACACTTAGAGTTGGCCCCGCAACCTAATTTCAGTTTCAAGGGTTAACATGTATTCTGTTCTGTGTTCTACTATCTTAATCCTACTCTTCAATTTTTCAGGTATTGATGAAGCAAGTCCGATGAGCTGCAAAATTTGGTCAACCCCACCGCCCTTTTCAAAAATGAGAAGTCAGAGGAAGAGAGCTTCTTCAACATCAGGAATTTGCCATATCAGGATATGAATGACATTCTGAGCAGACTGAGCTTATTTGCGGAACAATGGAATCGTACACCCTTTTCAGGTAAGACGCTCAATTTGAAGCTCAAATTCACTTCCTCTCAATATCTGTCTTCGAGTTCCTCTCTTACGAACAATTCAATGGTTATGAAGTGAGCGTCTCAAAGAGCTTATCCTTCTAACATAGCGGTGCAAAGAAGATCAGTCAGATCTCAATTTTGCCTCCTGACAACGCAAGGCAAAACCACGGCTCGAATACACACCATTTTCATCCATAAATTTGCTTCAAAATATCATAGGAAACTCATTCATTAAAACGGTATGCTCAAGGAATGTAGGTCAATGAATAACCTCTGGGCTCATCATCCACCAAACTTCTGGAAAAGGGAGAGGCAAAACCAAAATTATATGACCGTTCCCTTGTTTTGGGTCACTCACTTTGCCTAATTCCATAGCGACCCCCACACTGTCACTGCTTTTGAATTGACTATGATAATGTTTGCTGCATTGTAGTTCTTTCATTTCCAATCAACTCTCTCTCGTGTCAGTTCAAGGAATGATGGGGGTTGGAAGCCCGGTAACCTGGGTAACTACTGATTGTGAGTGAAATTTCGAAAAATGTCAAACCAAGTGAAGTAATTATTCAGATGCCACAAAACTTCGGTGAATGAGGCGCTAGTTTTTCAAGGTGCAAAGGTACATAAAACCCAAGTTAAAGATTCTTAAAGGTTCTTCAAGCAAGGCACCTCATTGACTCCCCAAACTAATATTTTAGGAAAATGTTGCTGCAACATTTTATTGATACGAATGATGATGATCACTAGAAGTGATCTAGAAAGGTTTGAGATACTATGAATAGTATATATCTTCACTTCAGAATATCATTCTGTTGACAACCTTAAGCTGTTACTATCCGATATTATGGGGAAATCGTTAGGACAACTGAAAAACTTTCATTCAAAGATGAATTTGAGTCTGAACGGCTTTATTCGAGGATTGAAAGCTCGTGGTGAAGGCTTTGGCTTTGAAACAAAGCTATCATCCTCGTTCGTCTCGGTCTTTCATTGCTTCACTGTCAAAAGTCTTATAAACTGTTCTCTCTTTTTCAGAACCTGGATTGTTTACAGTCAGTTGGAGATCAAGACTACTCTTTCAGAAGATAAGAATTGCATGTTGCCGTCCCAAAATGGAGTTTTCAAGCCTCTCAACAGTTCAAATTATTTTGTAACTTCATTCCCTAGAGGAAGGAGAGAAATAAGTTCTCAAAAATTACTGTGCGCTCAGCTTGCTGACCAATCGTAAATCATGCATTCATTTGATGTTCCTCTTAGATAATAAACATTCATCTCATGAAAAGTTTTAACAGTTTTCATTCATCCTCAAATAAACCAGATGACCTTACACTCAAGGATTCCAACAGTTTGCGTGACTAAACGAATAACATTGTTGTCTTATCTGTTCAGAATTGATCAAATTCATCTGTTTCGCAACTAGACCTTCCTCTAAAATTTTCCTCATACCAAATGCTCACACCGTATTTCAAAGTCTCCTGTACTGTAGGCTCACGCCTAATCAGAAGTATTGATGCCTTTCTCCCGATGAGTCTTGCAGCTTGCCGAATGTGATCTCACGTCCCCACTTCAGTCACTCAGCATCAGTGGTGGCGTGTGCAATCTGGCAACGTTGCATTTCGTTCATTCATACCCTTGTGAAATATTTATTTGAGGGATTGCACTGTGCACCCTTAATATTTAGACCTTTTTCATGGCTTTAAATGAACTAAACCCAACGCTGCGAAATTGCACGCGCTGCCACTGGCCGGTATAGTTAGCCTTCGATGCCATCATCAAAGTTTGTTCATCAATATTCGGCCCCGATAAAAGTGTAAAGATGGTCTCCAGAGGATTTGGGGGGGGGCAGGCTTGAACTTTTGAGCGTGATGTGACAATTATAAGTTTTAGACATTTAGCTTGTCAGAGACAGCTATTTTGTTTGCTGAGAAATGTGAGGAAGTGAAGACGTCTGGTATCAGATTTCGGAGCAAGTTCTGCCGCGTCTTGATTGTCTAATTATACTGCAAAATGAGTCCATCAGCAATCGATGTGTCCTCCTACTAAATTCTCAAAGGAGTAAAGTGAAAGAATCCATAGAGAGAGTGCAGTCTGTGCCTGGGGTTCAGATGCCGCTAAATCCTTTTTTTTCACCAAATATTGAAAAACAACCATTAGTATCAAAAAATGGTAGAAATTCTGGACGGTATTGCTGGGAAATCATCTGTAAGGCTTTGCATTTTAATCATGACCTTCAATTTTGCAAGAACATACGATTGATGTAAACCGAAGGAGATCACAAAAAAGAAAATTTCGACCCAACTTGATCGTAAAAATATTGGTTTTTCCATAAGAATCGAAACGGCCGAGCGTGAGTGTCTCAACTACAAAGCTCAAAGCTCACTCACTTGGTTATACTATTGAATTAGCCAACAATGTAAAACAAGGAATCTATTAATGGACCCCAAGGAATTCCTTGATAGAAATTCCTCTGCATCTTAAGCGAGAAAATCGATACAAAATGAGGCAATATTTTTATTTTAATTTTTATAAATGAAGAACTTGCTGCTGTTCATGGTAGACATTTTTTGTTGTATAAGCTTCAGTTTTATTCTTTCACTAAGCCTAAATAACCCTCAGTGGCGTTATCGAGTTTCCGTGATAGATGGACAATTTCATGAGCCTCACGATTTGTAAAGTTGCATCTCCCTTAAATGAAGGCGCTTCCTTTTACAGTTGTTTGGTCAACTAATTTTCCCAGTGCTAACTCACTGGTTGCACATTTGCACAATTGTACAACTGAATTGAAGGCATGTCAATTGCACTCCAAATTTTTTGAGGATGTTTTAGTTTTAAGGTCATGTACGGTGGCAAGTCCTTCGGTTTAAAAAAAAAAAATTAAAACTATTGCCTTATTTCTTTTTCTTGTCAAGTAATTGTTTGAAGTATCATTTTCAGACAGGAAACTTGTTCCATACCTCGGGGAAATAGTAGAGGTAATTGACTTTAATCTATTTTTCAATTGCGATGAGATTCATTGAAAAAACTTTTCCCCGCTCTGATTATTTCAAATACCTTCAATTGTTGGATAGAAAAAATTTAGCCTCCGTAACCCCAAAAAACTACTGCAGACATTTCAACTAAGGGGAAGACTGACAGGTAACACGGCTTGTGAACAATACTTGCCATTACGGCAAGGATGTTGATACTGGGTTTTGGTATCGATACTTCGGCTTGTCATTAGTATATCGATGCTTCGGTAGGTACCAATACTTAGATTCGGGGAAAGTGGAATAAACGAAAAACATTCAGTCCGCAGAGGAGAAAAAGGATGTTTAAAAGGGGAGAGAGGGTGAGTTATTCGAGCAAAATTCAAAGTTTTTTGTAAGTATGGTGTGGTTCACCTGTGCTAACTGACGTGCAGCAGCAACCAAGGCAGATAAAACCCTTTGATGTTAGGAAAAATAAAAGGTGTTTTATCAACCTTGGACTACAGCATTATACCAATGGTGTGGTAACCCTTTTGGTACCGATACTGCCTGATATCGAGTGGTTATCGAGGTATCGAGTCCCCAGTATCGATACTTTGAGGTCAAAGTATCGATACGCATAGGTCAAGGTATTGATACAGAAGTATCAACATTACTTACATTAGGGCAAAACAATTTTTTTCAGTCAAAGCGTCGATGGTCAGAGCGTATTTTTGAGACAGTCCCTACTTCTCTCTGACTTGCCGTCGTTTCAACACAATTGCCTCTTGGGGGGGGGGGGGGGGTAGAATTTATTGAGATAGTTTTGCACATTTAGAGTACCTAATTGAAATGGACGAGTGATTTGTAATAAGTATCAAACAATATTCAAACATTTTTACTTATTTTTGCTGAGGAACTTGCTCTTCTGCCTTTTTGCTGGCATATTTACTTTCTTTAATGGCTCCTGTTGTTGTCAATGTGGAGCTTAGGGCAATGATATGGTATCGGTACTGTTCTTTTTCAATTTTGGAAAATTTCATGATGGGAGAGGTCATAAGGGTGAATAGAGACCGATCTTAACCCTTTCTTGCTTGCATTTTAGGTTTTTACTTTTTTTTGGGATTTTTTTAGACCTTTTAAAAAGAGGCTTTTTTTCTAAGAATTTTAATGGGTCCACAATTTTTTGCAAAATGTCAATTTAAATTCCATTCCCATTTTACATAAAATGGTACACATACAAAAAACCACCTCCCTTGCGAGGGTTAAAAAAGACAGTAAACTTATAGATAGCGCGATGAAATAAAATAAAAATTCCCATCTATTTTGCATAATTGCAGTGTTAACGCTGCTGCGTAGAATGCATGTCGGAAAGTGATTCGAAGTATCAAAAAATGTATGTATAGGTACCTGCTTTTTTGTCGACGAACATCATTGTCATCAGTGCGCCGATACTATGGTAAAAGAACCAAGAAACAATTAAAAAGCCTTTGAGACTTTTTTAATTCTAAAATGACGACCCTTTTTCTATCTGGTATTTGAAAAGTTTTGAATATCTGATATGTCGAATTGATTTTTTTTTCAAAACCAAACCCTAGTAACATCATTAAAGTGACACAGGATCTTGAATTCTGAAAACTATACACGACTTCTTTTTCTATATCTCGTTTATAATTTCTTATTCCGTCACGAGACCGTAATTTTTGGATTTCTCGTAACTCAAGGTGTCTTACTCTCGCCCCTCATGAGCAGCAGATTCGCTGAAACCTTCTTTTTCAGGAGAAAATTCGGAAAATCGGGTCACTTTAAGAGGCCGCTTTTTTTAAATTGGCTACACCAGCGCAGCCAACCGCAGCCGAAAGTGCGTGGAAAATTTTCCCCGGGTATTCTCTGACTGTGGCTCTTGAATTTCTCAAAAGTTCAAATTTCTGCATCGGGTACCGAAATTTCAGCCAATCTTCTCAAAAATAAACTCCCGGTTTTGTAAGATTCCCCAAAGTCTCGAAAAATTTTTAGACTAGATCTCTACAACTCGTTATTATGCCAAGCTGAAAGTTTCCCAGCTCAAGCGTGGGGAAAAATTCGCGCTCTAGCCTTGCTCTTACTTTAAATCAACAAATCAAATCATAACCTACAAGTAACAAATAGGAAAGAAAAATACAATAATAGAGCACAGTCTGGCAACGCAGCAGAACAATCGAAAGCCTTTTCGATTCGATGTATCGTCAAATCAGTACCAACTTAACAAAGCTGAAAAAAAAAATTTTCTCCACAGAAGAAAAAGTTTTCTCCCCAGAAAAAAAAGTTTTCTCCCCAAAAAAAATTTTCTCCACAGAAAAAAAGTTTTCTCCACAGAAACAAAATTTTCTCCACAAGTTTTTTTTTCTCCCCCCAACTTTACGGAAATGACGCCATAGTTAGGAGGCCTTCCTTGGTAGTCTTTGTCTTTTAACCTCAAAAATCGGAAATTTTCATGAGTCATGCAAAGATTACTTATACTCCAGATATGGCACTAGCTATCTCGCCTGTGTTAAATTTTTTTGAGCGCCTTCATTTCTAAAACCGAGCTAAAAAGCATACACTGGCCCACGGTTTTTTTACGTTTCGGTGAGCGAGGGTTGTGCGGGCGGGGGGGGGGTCGTGGGCCAGTCGACTGGCCCCACCCCGCCCGCGCGTCTCTCGCTCGCCGAAACGTAAACAAAACCCTGGGGCCCGTGTATGTGTTTTAGCAATGAAGGCGCTCAACAAGATTTTAGCTAGTGCCATATCTGGAGTATAAGTAATCTTTGGAGTCATGTTGTTTATGTTGTTATTCTCTGATGATGTGCATCGTCGTGTTCTCTTTTTATTGAATAAGGAATTACTTGAATTACTTATTATTCTATCTTTTTCAAGGTACCTAGATAAAACATTGTCTCATCTAACTTGGCTCTATTTACCTAGACTTTTTTTTTACCGCTCGAACCAACTCAAACCCGAACGTTAAAAATAGTGGACATAATTGAACATAGGCTCGAAGTCTTTTCGTTGCATCGTCTGAAAATGGAAGATTTTAATTTTAAAGTAAAATGAAATTTTCTTTTTTCACTTCAAAGCTCACCCATGCTTTGCTGATTGTGATCTGTAGCACTTGTCATAAAAGTTATCTATTCGTCCAAGCGGCCCACGCAAGTTAGTGTCTATCTCTGATGAAAGTGAAAATCTCAAAAAATGAGGGTTTTAGTGCTGTGACTATCTCTAAAGAACAACACAAAGGGTAATTTTGACCGTAAGGCGAAAAGAAAGTTAATCCTTTTTCTCACCCGAGATTCATATAAGGGATACTTACTTGTCCGAAAGTCAAAAGGTTAAGCTATTAATCCCTGCCAAAAAAGACTGGTGCCTCATTAGCAGACCGATCTTTGAAATCATGGATAAAAATGGTCGACTGGATAAATGAAGGGGCTATTGGTCCCTCTAAAGTGTTAATCGAAAAATATCCTCTGTTACCATGTATCCCACCGCTTCATGCGACAAGCTATCGGCTGCTAGAAACAAGCCGATAAAACCCGATAGCATATCAAATTATCGGAGGGATACTTGGTTACAGAGGTATTTTTTCGATAAACACTTTACAGGGACCAATTGCAGCCCTCCATCCCTCCTTTTGCGGACCACCGCAGGTACTTTTATTATCTAGTTTACCTCACTCAAATAAAAAGAAGAGAAATTTACTCATAACGGTAATAATTGTTGCTAAGGGTTACCAACCGTTTGATCATGATAGAGGCTGTTCGAGGACAGTTGGCTGATGATAGTTCGGCTTGTTACTGCTCTGCGGGAGAGTTGGGGTTTCTATCTGACTTCGATGCACGGAAAACCCGGCGAGCTGTCATCTTCCCTCTTTTTTGAAACGACCTCTACCCATGATCTCTATACCGATAGTTTTAGTGCTGATGTCATCCTGTAAGAATGTTTGTTAATCTTTGCTTACTATCTCCTCACTTAGGGATGGCAATACTTGACAGTAGTATCGACCAGAATACTCTAATCAGAACGGAAACTCCATAAGAGCCAATGGGAAAAAAGATTTGGGAAATTTTCAAGCACAAAATGGCAACTGTGCCTACTCACTTCCCAAGATGGCAGTTGTGCTTCTTCAAGCTATACAACCAATCACAACCTGGCCAGTTGCCGAATATTGCCGAAAGTACTCACTTCCCCAAAATGGCGGTCCGAAGTAAAGAATGTTTCAAAAAGAATTAGAGTTTCCGTTTTGATTAGAGTATTCTGTGGTATCGATACTGGCGATCGGGATCAATACTGGCGATCGGCATCAATACTGGCGATCGGCATCAATACTAGATTCGAAACGTATGTATCGATACTGGAACTGAAACATACATATTGATACTATGTTGAGTATTGATACTTGCAAGTATCAATACTTTCTTAGAA